>VZRQ01006969.1:1636396-1656385 GCA_013397975.1 Machaerirhynchus nigripectus
GAGCCGCAGCCGCCGCCGCTCGCCGGCTGCCGGCGGCTGGCGGTGCCCCTGGCTGGCACTCGGTCCCCCCCTCCCCGGCTACATCCAGCCCTCCCCGGCCGCATTCAGCCCCCTCCCGGGCACAGCCCGTGCCCCCCGACCGCCTCCTGCACTCGCTGAAGGACTTTGGGACCAGCCCTTTGCGGTGTTTTAGCGCACCAAGAGTTGAAAAATGCCACGTTTGGGCTCTCAGCAGAGCTGAAGTTCAAAGAGCGCGGGGAGGGGGGCACTCGGTGTGGCTACAACTCCTGCGGATCCCCCGGGAGCGATTCCCGGGTGCGGGAGCGTGCGGCGGGCAGGGATGCTCCCCGCGGACCCGGGTGTTGCTGCGCTCGCAGCCTGCGTGCCGCGCTCGGAGGCAGCGAGGAAAACGCTCTTAGACTCATGTTTCGCTCAGGCTCTGGATGGGGAAGAAAAGGTTCCTTGTTCTGGAAGGCGTTTGTGCGGAGTTGTGCTGGGGAATAATTCGCGGTAGGATCTCTGAGGTGCTCGTTGTGTGCGCAGACGTGCGGGGCTGACGCTGACAGACTCCTTCAATGAACCGGCAGCGCCGATCCCGGGCAGTGCGGGGGGAAAACTCCATGCAGAAACCTCTTCCTAGGCCCAACTTTATTCCTCGTGATTTGTACCCAAACTCCGGCTTAGCTGCGGCTCGGGCCGGGGCTCTGCGTAGGTGAGAGATGCTGCAAGTGCTGCTCGGCTCTCGCCATCCATCGGGCCGGATTCTCTCGCTCGGTAGGATTGAGACCTCGAGGTTGTGGCCCTGGGGGAGTTAACTGGACCCCCGTGGGGCTGGCCTTGTCCCCCACACGCGTGTCCTTCGCGGGGAGGTGCTGCTGGCCGGGGGATCCAGCGCCGTGCCCGCCTCCCCGGGGACCTGCCGCTAGCGAGGGATGCTGAGGCACAGCTCAGCCCGCTCTGCCGCCGCATCCCGGCCGCTCTGACGGGGCTCCGGCAGCCCCGCACCACGGGAGATCCCCCCAGCAGGAGCCAGCCCTTTGTCTCGGCGAGGCGAGGCGAGGCAGCCTTTGCTCGGGGCAGCGGCTGAGCAGCCACATCCCGGCTGGATGTGAGCGCTGCGGGCGGCCGGGAGCAGAGCCCTCCCCGCTCCCCTGGGCGGCGAGTCGGGAGTCTACGGCATCGGAGAGAGGCAGGAGCATCCCCCAGGAGTCTCTGGCTCTGCTGAGGAGCCGACAGCAGCCGGCAGCTGCCTCTGCCGCCAGCTCCTGGGTGCTCAGACGTGTGTGCTCGCAGGTAGGAGGGGGATGCGGCCGTGCCGGGGGCTTCCCTGCCGCGCTTTGCTTTAGTCTTGTTTCACAGAGGGGGGGAAGTGATCTGCAGTGAGGCTCCCCCCGCGCCAAGGCGTGTTTAAAGTGTCTCGATGCGAGCCCGCTTCGGTATTTATGCGTCTGAAGCTGTGGATTTGAAGGGAACCATCTGCGTGGAGAAATCGATGGTGAGAGGCAGCACCTTCCCCTCTCGGTTTCCGTTTCAGGGCTGGGCCTGATGGGCAGAGACAGAAGTTGGGAAAGTTGCTGTGTGGCTCTGTGTGGTTCGCAGGTGGTGCTTTCCCCTGCACCTGGCAGGAATTAATACCCTGGGATGAGACACCTGGAATTTTGGGGGAGAGGGAGCTGCTGACAGGCTGAGCTGAGCAGAGAGTGGCAGCGCAGGGAAGGAGAATGCTCTTTTTTTCCCCTTCCTTTAAATGGCCATTTCTCTTAAACCCACTGTGGTCTGGCTCCTGTGGGGTGGGCACGGGCTGCCTGAGGAAGGTGAACCTCAAAATGAAGGGCTTTATCCCAAAACCGTGGCATAAAGACATGAACATCTCCCTGAAAAGATTGGTTCTAAGTGGGCGATCTGGAGCAGCTGCCTGCAGCCCTGACAGGCACGGAGATGCTGCTGCTGCTGCTGCTGCTGCAAGTTTCTTTGCTGGAGGTTTCTTTTGCAAGCTGTGCAAGGAAAATTGGCCGAGGAGTCCTGGGGGATGGCAGAGGTCTGGATACCTCGATGCCAAGGAGCACTCAGCGATCTGGGGGTGAATGGGGAAGGGTTTGAGGGACCTGGGCTTCCAAGAGCTCATCCAAGGAGCAGCGAGGTGAGGTAGGGGCAGTGCTGCCTCCAAACTGTCCCGAAAGCTTCAAGGTGCCAGGAAATCTCATCTCCTCTGTGTGTGTGTGTGCTCACACCGATGTCTCTGCTCGATGAGTGAACTTCAAACTCAGCCAGGAGCTGGGAGGATCCTGAGAGGGAAATTCTGGGGGGAAATGACCTGGCTGTGATGCGGGATCTCTGTGTTCTGCCAGGAGAGCCATGTGGGATCAGATCCCTCTTCCTCCTGGAGGAAACTGCTGGTTTTCCATGTGAGACAGGGCCAGAGGAAAGGCTTGGCTGGAGGAGAAGCTGGGTGTTTTCACTGGTGGGTGGAAGGGAAAGGCTTTGGAGTCAGCAGAGGAAGAGGAAGGAGGAAAAGCAGGGGAGAGGAGGAGCAAGGGCTGACACGAGAGGTGAAGGAGCAGGTACACCCTTAGGGTCAGACACGGCTGGGCCAGACAGGCAGAGCAGAACGCTCTCCTCCAAGAAACTTCATTTTTTTGAAGGCGATTTAAGCTCTATCCTTGTTTTGCTCAGCACTAAGCATGTGCAGACAGTCGATGTCTTGCCCTTTTTGAAGGCTTGCTGGTGTTCCTGAGGTGTGGATATTGATTTTCACTGACTTTGGGGAGAGATCTTCGTGAACAGCACTTGTTGGGGTCAGATTTTATTTATTTTTCATGCTGCAAGGCAGGCAGAAGGCAAGACAAAAGTTTTGCAAGCCTCCTCAAAAGCGTTTTCTGTTCTGGGGCAAGAGGCTTCTGAGGCAGCTCATAAAAGCTGAGGAATCTGTTAAAACAAGGCACCTCTTGCTGTGTGTGAACAGGAGGAGCAGTGAAAGTGTGGCTGAGCAGGAGGAGAACAGCTTGGAGGGTGTTGCTTAGACCTGAGGGAGGAACCAGTGGGGCACCAGCAGCTCCACGAGGGAAGCTTTGCGCAGGGAGGGAAAACTTTGTCCACGAAGGAGACTGGGATTGCTGGAGCCGTGCCTGTGCACAGGAGGCTGCAAACTCCACTTTGTCCCCCCAGGGCAGCCACTAACACTGTCCTGGCTTCCCTGAGAGGGAAAATGGGCGACTGGGAGGGATAAAAGAAGGTACAAAACCTGTGAGGAGTTAATGGAGCAGTTTTAAGGATCCCCATCATAACTTCATTTGTGGGATGGAGATTGGCAGGACAGGCTGTGCTGGTAACACACGGGGATTTTTGTGCCTGTCCTGGTGCCTCTGGAAGGTTTGGTTTGCTAAAGGGTGTGGGACTCAGCTCTGATGAAAGAGGAGGAAAATGTGGTGAGGAGCAGATTGTAGAGCCCCAGAATGGTTTGGGTTGGGAGGGACCTTAAAACTCATCTCATTCCATGGGCAGGGGCACCTTCCAGAGGACAAACCAGGATGGTTTCCATGCTGGTCACAGGGAGTGGCTGCTGGGCAGGACAGAGCTGGCAGTGCCCAGCTGCGGTGGATTTGCAGCGATTGGATTGCTCTAAGAGGGAGAAATAGACCCAAGGTGCTGAAAATCAGTATATCTGAGGTAAACCAGGTGTAAAATAGCAGCAGGTGTAAACATGAAGGGGAGGACTCCTCCTCCTTCTTCTTCTCCTCCTCCTCCTCCTCTTCCTCCTCCTCCTCTCCTCTGGCCATTACCGAGGCACGAGCCCCAGTGGGCAGAGGGAGCTGATGGATGCAGCAGGAATTTTTGTTGTGTTCTCCCTGTCCAGAAGCCAAACCCGAGGAAGAGCTGGGATGTCAGGCAGGTGAGTTTTGTCTTCTGTGCCTGCTGGGAGGGCCTAATTATCCTTCAAATACTTGGATGGGTCTGTTCCTGTGGGTCAAATCGCCACAGTTTATATGCAGAGGATGGGTGCCCAGTAGGGAAGCCGACCTTCCTAAGGCTGAGGAAATAAGAGCTCAACATCTTCCAACGGGCCTAATTTATCTGGATATTTCATTAAATCCACCCAAAAGAGCCTATTTTAGGAAATAAATATGTGGGCAATAAATAACTGTGGGATAAGGGGCAGAGTTCAGTGCTGGCTTTCCTAGTTAAGCTGCAGAAAATAGAAGTGCAATGGCCGAGTGCTGAGGGGAGCGTAGATATGTGATTATGTGAGGGTTCCTCACACTGAGGCTGGGCTTCTTTGTTATCTTTAATGATTTGGAGGTGGAAATGGATCAGAGCTGGGTTAGGGAGAGCGAGCAGGCTCACAGGAAGGGGTTGCTTTCGAGAGGACTGCGAGGGAAAGCTGCTGGCTCGGAGCGTGCGGCGGCTCGGCCACTGCAGCAGCAGTTGGTGTAACTCGGGTTTGAGCTTGTGCAAAAAAAGGGGAACACCTGAGTGAATCCTCCCCTAATAGCAGACCCTAGGTGGTTCTGTGGGATTCTAGCTGGAGAACGTGCAGGAATGTGAAGAGTTGGTGTGGTTTGCGTGCGGCTGAGGCGGTCCCGGGGCTGTGTGGGTGAGCTGCAGGTGCCGGGCAGCCCCAGGAGAGGCTCTGCTGGGGCAGACAGTGCTCCCTCCATCTCTGGGTGCTTCGGAGAGGGCTCTGCAGAGATGTCTGCTCTTCCCAAAGCCTCCCGGGTCAGGGGCTTGCTGCTGCTGGGGCAGGGGCTGTGGGTGTCTGGGCTGTGCCAGCATCCCGCTGGATTTGCTGCCTTGGAATCTATCGAGGGGAACTTTGCTGAGCCCCGACCTCCTGGTGGGGCCACCCTGTGGATATTCCAAGGGGAGAGGTGATGGATCAGGGATGAAGGGGCCGAGGCAAGCTGTCCATCTCCAGGGGTGGTTTCCCCCGGGATCCGCAGCGCCTCCAGTTCCGTGTTCCAAGCGCAGCCCTTGCGGAGCCCGGGGTCTCTCGGTGCTGGGAGGGGAGGGGGACGCGAGGGCCCGGAGGGTTCTGTCCCGCTGGACTGCGCCTCCCTGAGCCAGCCCTCACCCAGATAACAGCATTTATTCCCTGCCCCCTTCGCACGGGAGCAGCTCTGTGCCTCACCTGCTGAGCCACCCAGCACCGGGGGATTTTCATCTCTGCTGACATCTCCGGACTTCAAAGTCCGCAGAATTTCTTTGCATCCTTCACGAGGGAGACAGCCAGGCACAGGGTTTTGGTTTTGTTGTTCCTGTTCCTTCCACCTCTTCCCCACTGGCTTTTCAGTTTGTTTGTTTGGTGAGCTCAGCAGCAGCAAGATGATGTGGAAATAAAGCAGAGGAGCTTCCTCTTGGCCTCCCTGCATATGCACAAATGGGAGACATAGATCACGCTGGCAATCCCCAGCCAGGCTCCGGTTAATGGAAATTCTCCTGTGACCTTACAAACCCCTCTTTGCCAGGGTTTATAATGAGTCTGCAAAAACCCATTCCGGGCACAAACAAGTCACCTGCGGTCTCAGACCCTGTGAGCACGAAGTCATAATAATAACACTGATTTCCCACCCACTCGGCCGTGTGCTCGGCTCCTTAAAGAGTTTGCTATTTTTAAAAAGCAGGGGTTTTTTTACCTTTCTGGGGACTGCTAGGACGTGTGTGCCGGGCAGGAGGAGAACAACCGGTGGGACAGAGCTCTCCCCGTGCTGGGTGACACCAGTTCCCCCCGGGAGCATCCCTGCGCCCTTGCCTGGCTCTTGCCGGAGCAGTTTCACGTCATGAACCTCGCAGCCTGGTGAGCTGTGGGATCACACCTCAGCTGCTCCAGCAGGAAATCAGCTCTCCCTGCGTCTCTCTGCACCCTCTCCCCGCTTCCTACAGCTGAGGCTGGCAGCAAAGATAATCCGTGCCCCTCGGGAGGGGATGGATTCCTGCAAACCCCTTGTTCAGCCTTGACCTCCGTGTAAACTTTCTGCTGCAAACCACAGAGTTTTCAGTTCAGGGACAGGAGCTGATGTGTTTCGAAGGAGTGCGTGGGGTTTTGATGCTGAAGGTTTGTTTGATGGCTCTCTGTCCCCGCTCGGAGCCCCGGGGCTGCTCCTGGGGCTGCCTGGTGCTGGAGCCTGCGTGGGGCTCAGGCCGGGCAGCTCTCCCTGTGCTGGCTGTGGTGGGGCAGCAAATCGCTGCTGTCTGAGAGAGCTGCTCCAGACGTGGCTGGGTTTGGGTGAAGTGGCTGAGCCAGGGGCTGCAAACTCAGTTCATGGCAGCCACCGCTGCTCTGCAAACTGCTCCACGTGCCAAAGCTGCCTTTTTCCACCCCAAAAATGAGGTTGATCAAAATATCTGTTATTCTGCGCACTCTCGTTGTGTGTCCTGGCTGTTTCCTTGTTTGCTCTCTGCTTGTTCCCCGCCCCACCTCCTGGCTGCTGCTCAGGACGGTGTGTGCAGCTCCGAGAGCCATCACTCCCCTTTTCAGCCTGAGAAACGTTTGGGGCAGAGCCTGTGCTGATGCTCACGGAGCATCTGGTCCTCTCCAGGTCCCATTCATCACTGTCTCGCAGTTTGCATTATTGTTCGCACCGGGGGAAAGTGGGTGTGAAGCTGGAATAATAATGTTTCACGCTTGCTTCGCGTTGGGTTCGAAACCCAGCAGAGTTTGAACCGCTCACGAAAGGCGGCGAGGGGCGGAGTGGTTGGGAGCTGGAGGCACAGCCGATAAATAACAAGTTAATCACCTTTAGTGAGGAAATGACCACTATGCTGCATGTTACATCCGCGACAGGCTGAAAATCAAGATGGGATTTTGAAATTCTGGCCGAACAGGTTGGGAGGAATCTGCAGGTGAGGGCAGAGCTCAGTGCAGTGGTTCTCCCAACTTCAACCTCGTTCTTCCAAATGGAATCCCAGCGTGGATGGGCAGCAGGGATATTTTCCTGAATCTGCAGTGCACCGAAAAATGTCTCCTTAGTCTAACATGCCTTGCTCATTTCCAAAGGGGCTGGCTGGTTAAATGATGGACACGGATGCAGTTGTTTTAATGACATAAACGTGGAAAGAATTTAATGCTCTGTGGAGTATCAGGGGTTGGGTGTTTGGGAAGCGGGGCCTTTTGGCAGCTGGACCTCCCAAGGGTCTCTCAGGAGACGTGGTTTCCAGTGATTTGGACTGACGTGCCTTTTGTTGTGCTCCTGCTGGGTGTTAAATAAGATTTAAGTCTCCTCAGTCACTATTTAGGTATTGAAGAACATCGAAGCCACCACAAGCACAAACAGAACTGTCTGGATGTTTGTTTATGCAACAGATCATTAGAAAGTCTGTAGGAAAAAAAATGTTCTTGTCTGTTAGATAATTAATCTGCATTTTAAGAATTGTCTAAAGACATATTTGCAAGCCAGTCCATTGAGCTGCTGCTCATCTAGTCAATAATCCCATATTTAATAGTCCCCGAGAATGTATTTCCATAATGTGCTGTGAACAGTTGAGAAATCTGCATCTTTTTTTGTCTTAAGATGTCAGTGCTCGCACATTTTCTATGACAAATTTTTTATTTTTTTATTTTTTTTTGTTCTGACTGTGGGTGAGAAAACCCAGACATCTGAACTCCCAGCTGGTGGGGCTGGGGGCAGGGAAGGGGGGAAGCTGCTGGGAGCGAACCCCTGGGTGCGGATCCCCCGGAGCGCTGGATGAGTTTGCAGTTTCCACCCGGCATCCGTGAGCCCGCTCCGTGCTGGCAGCGCTGCCCAAAACGCACCTCGGGGCCGGGGGGAGCGGGGACAGGGCCTTTCCTGGCTCCCAAAATCCCGTCGGAGTCAGGGAAGTTGGGAGCATGTCTTGGGAAGGAGGGTCTGGCTGCGTCGGGCATGGCACTGCGTTTTGGGAGATGCTCTGGTGGAAATGCCGTGGCCCTGGTGGGGTAGATTTGATCCTGGCAGGAGCAGGGAGATCCTGGCAGCGCCGGGATTGGGATGCTGGAGCTCGTTTGGCTCCCAGGATGGGGCTTTGCTGCAGCAGCACAAAGCCACAGGGACCTGTGGCTGTGTCTGGGCAGTGCCTCCCCTCTTCCAGCTGGGAATTCTGGCAGCCACCATTGGATTTGGGGTGTCCGCAGCACCTCTGAGCCAAGGTTTTCCATGTTCCCACCCTGGTGGATCTGATGGTGGGTGGTTCAGCCTCGGTTCATAAAGGGAGAGAGTGCACAGGCAGCCCCTGTGATAATTTACTAATCCACGTTAACGAGAGCGGGGAGTAAAACCCACACTTGGCGAGAGGAACCCCCGGGAGCCGCCACATCAAGGTGAGAAGCAGGAGCTTAATTTCATTATCTTATCAATAACTGGCTGGTCTTGTGCTGTGCTGTGAATCCTCGGGAGTGCTAATGCTATCTCGGGCTGTCCAAGCAGAGAAATAATGAATACAAGCAGGAAGAGCATTGTGTGCGGCCCTGGTATCTATACCTTAAAAATGATGTTGGCAAACCGGAGGGAGATAAGGGGAGAGCCACAGGGATGATGTGAGGTCTGTAAAACAGGCTGGAGAGAGAGAGAGAGACTGAGCCCAATCTGCTGCTTCTCACAAAAGGGGAGTGATTTGGTTGTTGTCCGTGAGGACTTAACCAGGGGAGGAGACTTCTGCCAGGCACGGGTTTGTAGACAGGCCGTGGTTCTGTGGCTGGAGAAACCCAGACAAGAAAAAAGCCGTGTTTTATTTTTGTACAGCTTTATATTTAAGTACAGGAGCAAATTACCCAGGGCTTGGTACATTTGCTGTTTTTTTAAATTGAAATGATAGATCTTGCCAGCGTTCTTTCAGGTCAACTGCAGGTTTGGAGTGGGAAAAGCTCAGCATGAGTCAGTCACAACTCAAACAAGATTTTCAAAATGGTCATTATTGCCCTTCAAATCTTTCAGTTATGTTCTGAATTTTTATTTTTTTTCTGGTGTGGGGGAGAGCAGGGATGGAAAATCCAGCACGGCTTTGGGCTGTAGTGTAGAAGGGATTGGGTTGCTGACAGCTGAGCCCATGTGTAGGATTTATCAGTTAAAAAATCCCCTTTCCCCGCTGCTTTTAGGACTGGAACAGGCCTATTTGGATGTGTTTAGGGTGGCTGGAGGGTTCTGTTCTCCTCAGACCCATTTTCCTCCCGCTGCCCCATGAGGTTCACCGAGCCTCCTGCACGGACACAGAGGATGCTGCAGCCACAAATCCCCTCTGCCAGCACCCGAGAGGTGCTCAGCAGCCCCAGGGAGAGAGATTAAGAAGCATCATTACCGTTCGGTGGGTGGCTGGCATGTTAATTAGGGCACGGGCCCGCTCTGGAAGGTTACTTTCACCTCTTACCTCACCAACTTTAAAGCTGCAGAGCGAGGTGGGAGCGGGAAAGGAGCAAGAAAATGCAGCTGGAAACAACCCCAGCTTCACCAGGGATTGGGGCCGGGAGGTTTAGCCAGTGCTGCCTCCCCTTTTCCCGATGGAAAGTGATTCCAGGCGGGCACCCCACAGCCTTGCCCTGTCTCCTTCCCCTCCTTTGACTCAGCTCGTTGCAGAATTGAAGGATATTCCCATTCAGGGGGTGGCACCTCATTCTTTTTCTCTCCGTGCTTGATGCCGGTGCGCTGAGGAAAATTAAATTAGGGCTGTATCAGTACAAGGGAGAGATTACCATTTGCAAAACCACATTTTGCTTAAGTTAGTAATATTGTAAGTGTTAATTGAGTGTTCATTGATCGCCTGTCACCACCCTGATGTAATTCTGCTCCTCTCGGGCGGGTGCCCTACCCCTGATTAAACAGTGCTGCTCTCGCACCAGGAGCCGGCTTGGCTCTTCGTCTCTTCCCCCCAGTGATTCCATTTTACCAGCTGGATAATTAGCATCATCTCCTCCTCCTCGGAGCCAGCTCAGCCTGCACACCATCCTTGTTCTCTCCCAAGTACCTTTAATGCTTTAATACTTCAGGGTTTTTAAGTGGCCCTAGACAAGAATTTAAGCAGGAGATGTGTTTGAACTCGGTCCAGGAGCTGTTGCCTGCCTGGATTTAGGGTCTGAGTTCCCCCAGAAATTGCTGTGTTCATTAGAGTTTCTTTGTTGCTGGAGGTTCAATTATGGGAGTGAATGGTGTTTTATGGGAGCGGGGTGGGGAAGGAAAAGCCAAAAGCTTTCTCCGCTAATGGTGCCTGTTATGTAAATGGCTCTGTAATCAGGTAATCGCGGCCGAGTCGCGCCGGTGACAGGACTTGTGTAATCCTTCCACCGGAGATTTGTCAGAGCCCTTTTGTGTTCCAGGGGAGCCGCTCGGGCTCCCTGCGGGGGCTGCGGGCGGCCAGGGGTGGGAGGTTCCCGCCCAGGGCGCACCGAGGTGGGCTGGAGCAGGAGGGATGGGCGCAGCACCCGCACGTCCTTGAGTCCTCCGAGTCCTCCTCCGACCCAGCCGAGGAGCTGGCAGCGCATCCCAGCCATCCCCAGCACCAACCGAGGCTCCTCTCCCACGCCCACCGCGATCCAGCGTGCCCGGAGTAATTGCATTTTCCCTCCAAGAACGAGGCTCGCGGTGCAGTTCTGCATATTCAATTATTCCTTCCCTGCCAGACCTTGCAGCAGAGCTCTAAGATTTGTGGTGGGGCTCTCCTGGTGTGAAGGATCTTCCTGGTGTGTGTTTGGTGGGCTGGAGCGCCTTTGGGAAGATTAATTAACCCTAGGTGAGGAACTGTGATTCAACATTTATACAGGGGGGAGGGAAATTAATATTCCTTCTGCCGTGCAGAATCTGTTTAAACTCCTGCCTTCAGCTTGTCTGACTTGGAATCTCCTCTAACTTGTACAAATGAAAGAACAATTTGTTTTAGATGATGAGTTATGAGAATATTGCTCATAGACCCAGAACACGACATTTTCAATCACATCTTTATTGCATCGGTAAGGGAAAAATGATTTTTAGGCTCTTGACATGCTTATCCTTTGGAGACCAAGTCAATTATCATATTATATAAGAATTTACTCCATGGGTCTCTGGTCTCTGGGAATATCATCACGTCAAGAGGAAAATCCTGCAGGGTTTACTGCAGGTGGTGCAGAATTGAAAGGATTGCCCAAGTTTCTAACCACAGGTGGCCCTCAGGAATAGGAAAATGGCTTAAGAAATGTAAATATATAAGTTAGAGTCGTTTTGTCCATTCTGTTTTTGGCAATGTGCAGCTTCAACCTTGTCTTGAGGGCCACAAGAACCAGAAATTCGTTTTCCATCAGCCTGGTGAGGCTGAGGTGGAGATCCTCTTGCTGGGGACTTTGAGCAACAGGTCAGAAATCCTGAACTGAATGATCAAATCCTGAGCTGAAGGATCAAATCCTTCTTAGCTGAGGTCATGGACAGAGTTTGTGTGTTTTCAGTTGTCTGCAGGGTCCCTCCTGGGAATTGCAGGGGTTGGAGCTGTTCTCCTCTCCAGGCTGGTTTTTTTTTGGTGAGGGACACCCTCATTCCTCATTTTTCTCTGCCTGTAAAGCACGGACAAGCCTGTGCCCCTGGAACACGGCAGATTACCATGGGATGATGCTACAGGAGCTGGAAACGCTGCTCCGAAGGCAGAACTCGGAGCACTTTTCTCCTTGAGCAGATTTCCAGTCACAAAAATATCCGAGTCCCATTTGCAGGCATTGGTGTTAATGCAGTGCAGCTGCTCTGCTCCATTTGCTTGCATAAATGCAGCTTTTAGAGCTGTCACATATGCTTGATGGAGCCACTACCCCTCACCTGCTCCTTCCTGGAGTGGCAATTCCTGGCAGGGATTGCCAAGACGAGGGGGATGATGGTTGTATCCGTGCATTAGTGCATATGTCAGGGCGAGAAACCCACCATTTCCAAGCTGCTCTGGATGGGTGGAATGCTCCAAATGCACTTACGCAGATGGAATTTTGGGCTGTATCACCTCGGCTCGAGCCCTCCCTGGGTCTGCAGCTTTGTTTGCGTGGAGGCTTTGAGCTGGGTTTTGATTTTGCTCTTAGGGAGGTTGTTGTACTTTTATGGTTGCGTTACTCATTGGCTCCTTCTCTTCCTTCCGAGTTTGCCAGCCATGACTAATGAAGAGTTTTGCTGCAGCCTGTTGTGGAGTGGACACTCAAGCTGCTTCAAAGGGATTTTTAGCATCTCGTTTTCCCTTTCCCACAGTTTGATGCCGCAGAGTGGGTGCTTTCAGTGGGAGGTTGTGCCTCCTTTTTCCGCCTGCCCCCAAGACCAGGAGAAGGTGATTTGGGAATTTCAGGAGCTAAGGGGATGATTCGAAAGTTTAAAGCTGGGGTGGTGTCTCCAGTTTGGGGGTGGGCTGGTGCTTCAAGGCCAGGTTGGATGGGCTTGGAGCAGCCTGGGCTCATGGAACGTGTCCCAGCCCATGGGGTGATTTTTAAATCCCTTCCAACCCAAATATTTTTGTTACTGAGGGATCTTTCTAATTAGAGCACCCTCTGCTGAAGTGCCATCCCCATGCTGTGTCCTGGGAATCCTTGACTGAGTGGGGCTGTGTTTTACGGGACCACCAGGACTCCTGAGGGATGGCAGGGTGGGAGGAAATGTGCTGCCTTCTCCTGGAGACGTGGCAGGAAGGTTTCCAGCTCATTTTATTTCATTACTGGCGTTTGTGCTTTCATGAGCAGCTCCGGTGTAGTGAAGAGATGAATCCTGCCCGGGGAAGGGATGAACTTCTATTCCAAGGAAAATGTGAAGCCTTGAACTTGTCAGCGCCTGTGCTGGTGTCACAGTGGGAGGGTCATTGTCCCCTCGCTGTCCCTGCTGTCCCTGTTCCAGCAGGATGCCCTGTCTGGGATCATTTCTGTTTTCAGTTTAGCCCTGAGTGTTTTACCAAGGTCACGGGCAGGACCCGCACCTGCGCTGGGGACACTCGAGCTATTTCTGCTCCCTGCTGCCGTGGTTTTCCCTCTCTCTGCCTCTCTCGCACAGGGCTTTGTCTTCCACACCGAGGAGCTCAGCAGCTGACCCAGGCTCTGTCGTGCCATCTGTTTGGGCACGTCCCCGTGCCCCCAGCTCTGGCTGGCTGAGCTGATTCTTCCCTGGCACTGAGCATTTCAGAAATCAGGCAACCCTGGGAATGCTCCTGGAGAGGGCAACAAAAAAAAAAAAAGGAGGGATTATAAGAGTGTTTTAAATAAATAATTCTTCCTGGCTCCTGAAACACAGCTGGGCAGCTTGCTGAGCTAAATTCAGCTTAAGAAACATCTGTGAAGCTCAGTTTTAGAATGATGGACAAGCTGGGTTCACTGGGATAGCCTTTGGGGTCTTGGTGGTGTTGGGAAGAGCAGGTGGATGTTTGAGTCTGTTTTCCTTCCACTCCCTCCTCCAAGGACAATGGATCTGTACGTTCCAGAAGGATGGGTGAGAATTTGGGTTCCACTGACCCTGTTTTGCCCTTCTTAACTGTGAATAACTGGAGGCGTGGAAACAGGTAGCTTTGGATGAGCAGCTGTGAATTTCTATTAAAAAATTTCAAATGCCCTTCCTAAAAAGAAGAAGGGAAAAAAAAAAGACTGTGGAAAACAGATTGAGATGAGTCTTTTTTAATTAAAGGAAGCTGTTGTCTTGTGTACTTGGGTGTTCCCACGGAGATGACGAGCTGCTAAATTTTAATTCACTGCACATTTTTTTGTTCGCTTTCCTCCAGATTCCCCTCCTGAACTTTGCCCTGTGGGTGGAACCGGTGCTTGCCTTGTTAGAGCATCTAAAACCTCTAATTATTGGGGAAACGGCTGAGAATTATCAAACCGGCTGCTGTGCCTGTGCTGCTTTTTTTTTTTTGGGTTTAATTTTTTTTTCCTAGGTGTGGATGCAGCTCCTTAATTTAAACAGCAGGGAGGTGTGATTGCTGTGGTAGTGGCCTGGCAGAACGAGGTGTGCTGGGGTTCGTGTGTTTTCCTGCCACGTTTCTGCTCCCGTCCAGGAGAACTGTTCCGTGCTCAGGGTATTGTTATTTTGCAACTGGAATCAAGTTACATGGATTTGATTTTATTTTTTTTTTTTAATGTGGAGCCGCTGGGAGCAGTTACTCACTGAATACAAAAAGGCACCAGCCCTAATGATGACAGGGAAAAGTTCTTTATGGGATCTGGGAGCAAAAGGCAGGGAACAAATGGGTACAGCCTGCAGAGGCACAGGAGGGAATTCATCAGGGGAGCAGGGCTTCCAAATAATTGCATCTGCTTTTGGTAATGTCTCAGGTGATTAGCTGGGAGCTGCTGCCCCATCCTTCCTGGGAGAAGGAGGGAAGAGGAGTTGGATGGACTAAAGCGAGATAAAGGAGCGAGGCCGGGGGGTAAGGGCATTATGGAGTGGTCTGGAAGGATGGAAAAGGGAAGGTTCTGATGGAGCCAGGGCCTGGATCCCAGCTCTGTGCAGCCAAGCAGGCGTCGGCAGGGTGCTCTGTGCGTGGGGAGCACCTCTGGCACAGGCAGCGGGGAGGAAAACGTGCTGCCTCATTTCCTTTTCCCACCTTCTGTGAGGGCGATGAACCCCCGATTCCTGTGGTCCTTGTGGGGCTGGGCATGGGAAACCCAAGCAGGGCTGGCTGGTTTAGGGGCAGTGGGGGTGTCCCTGTCCCCAGGGATGGCCCTGGGAGGCTGCAGGCCAGGCTGAAGCACTGAGCAATGGTACAAATGTCATTAAACAGGAGAATACTGTAAGAGAGGCGCTGACACACCCAGCAAATCCAGGGCTGGGTGGCTTTGCTGAGGGCTCAGTCCTGCTCCTGCTGAGCTGAGGGAGCTCTGGGAAGATCCTGGTGGTGTTTGGGCAGCGCTGTGTTGGTGGCAGAGCCAGCCACGCCGTGGCAGGAGCCGTGTGGTGCCTGCTGTGTTGTCCCTGTGCCCCTGGGGTTGTGGGGATGCTGGGACACACAGAACACTGCAGGACACACAGCTGGCCCTGCAGTTGGTGTTTGGGGCCAGCCAAGGCTGGGGCCACAGCTCTGCCCTGTGCTGGAGCACGCAGTGACCCGGCCAGGCTGAGGGGTCAGGGCAAGGCCCAACACGGCACCAGCAAAGCCGCTCCCTTTGTCCCGGGGTGAGGTGCAGGCAGCTCCCCTCACCACACCGTGCTTGCCTCGTGCTCTGGGGTGGATAGAGAGGCAAATCTGGGCGTGAGGAGGGCTTGGGAGCAGAGATGTTGCTCCCCAGTTTGCAGGTGTGAGGTTGTGCCCCTCACCGGTTGTGGTCACTGGGAGAGCTTTGCTCTTCTCCCATTTGCTTCCCAGCATGTTCCCATTTTTTGCCCCCATCCATCCCTCTGTTTAACACCTCGTTTGTGTGGCCCTGGCCCTGGCTGGTGGTTGCTAGGTCCCAGCACAGCTCTGGCAGGGCACGGCTTCCCTCTCCTCTGCTTTCCCAAGGCCACAAGCCAGCGTTTCAAAGGTGGGAGCCCTCATCTGCAGTTTGGGCGCAAAAACCACCTTTGAGCTGTTGCATCTCTGAAGATAATGAACGTGTCTGAAACACAGACTGCTGCTTTGGGTGCCCAGAGCTGGGTGCTGGGGTCTCTGTGTAAGGGAAGATCAGGGCTTTAGAGATTTGGCTGTTCCAGGTTAATTTTGGTCGCCAGTTTGGGATTCCGACCCGCAGAGCTCCTGTTTGTGCTGGGCCACATGCAAAGGTCTGGCTGGCGATTCAGCAACAGCAAATTCCCGAGCTGGGCTTGCGGAGGGCAGCTCAGATAAGCTGGGCCATCAGTTCTGAGCTATAATATTTGATTTATTAAGGCCTGGAAACCTGAACACAAGCCCTCAGGAATCAAAGCGAAACAATCTCCAAAGAAAGAGAGAGAATGAACTCCTCTCAACAGCAGAAATTGCAGCTAGAAAAATTGAGGCTGGACATCGGGAAACGTTGTTGAACAGTAAAAATAGTGAAGAGCTAAAATAGATTGCTAAGGGAGTTTGCAGAGGATCTGTCACTGGAGGTTTTAAAGAACAGATTAGACAAATGGCTCGGAAGGATTGAGCTTGTTGGATGGACGGCAGGACTAACAGAGCTCTTCATTTACTGCCGGCTTCCCCCGGCTCCTCCGTCAGTGCCACAGCCCGCACTGCCCTGCGCCAGCCCTTCTCCCCACACAGACAGCCCTCAGCTCAACCTCCGCCTGCTTCTGGGGCTGGCAGAGCCCTCAGGACAGGGAATTTGGGGTTCCCTGGCTCTTTCTCAGTGCTTTGTTTCAGCCCTGTGGCCACCGAGCAGCCCGTGCCAGCATTGACAATAACACACGGATTTAGATTTAATTCCGAACTCTGCTGTCTGACCTCAGGAAAGTCATCTGAAGCTCTGGAGCACAGGCCAGGCTTTCAGCAACAAGTAGAGGTCTCCTTGTTAGGGATAGAGGTCTCCTTGTTAGGGATTGAGATGAATCTTTTGGCCTTTTTCAGTCCACAGTTGATTAGAGGTAGTGGTAATTATAGAATAACAATGGTTTGGGTTGGAAGGGACCTTAAAGCTCATCCAGTGCCACCCCTGCCATGAGCAGGGACACCTTCCTCTAGCCCAGGGTGCTCCAAGCCCTGTCCAACCTGGCCTTGGACACTGCCAGGGATCCAGGGGCAGCCACAGCTGCTCTGGGCACCCTGTGCCAGGGCCTCCCCAGCCTCACAGGGAAGGGTTTTTTGGAGTGGTTGTGCTCCCTGTGATGTGCAGTCCATCCTTCCCGAGCAGATTTATGTAAATTGAGATGGGTGTTATGTGAAAACGTCATTATCTCAAGGCTCTCAGGGCTCTGGAAGGCAAAGAAAAAAAATAAAAAAAGGAGAAGAATTTTGTAAAATTAAATATTTCTGACTAGGGTATGCTAAATCTTTTTCTGTTTAGGAAGGTGAGAAATTAAAATTGCAAAGCAGGCGGCGAGGGAGCGAGTCGCTGTGCGTGGCAGGGTTGGCTGGGTCCCCTGACTTCACAGAGGCTGTGAGAGGGAATCAGCAGAGAGACAGAGCTCCTTCATATGCAGAGAAGTCTCAAAACCCTGTGTGTGACAGGGCTGGGGCTTCGTTTGCATGTGCAGGATAACAGCGACTCTCACCACGCAGTGCTGAGCCCGTGTCTGGAGTTATTTGGCTGGTGAGTGTTTTTCCCTGGCCTCTGTAGTGCTGTGATAGGAGAGTGCTGAGAAATCGTGGGGAGCCCTGTGTTTGTGTCCTTCCACCGTCTGCTTTCGTCTGCAAAAACCTCTCCAAAGATGAGCTGGGGAGCGAGCTGAGTGGCAGGTTACAGGTGAAAACCCGATTTATAAACTATAAACGTGGGGAGAGGGAAAGGAGGGCGATGCAGGGGTCGCCTGGTGGTCTGCAGGGCTCAGCTGTGATGGGCCAACTCCAGCCTTGAAGCAGGCAGATCAGGGGGTGCTTTATTTGCTCTGCAGAGAGCGCGTTCTCTGTCTGACAGGGCTGCGTTGGCACTCTGGGTGTACAAAGCACAAATTATGTTCTCCCCGTGGAAGAAAACCACTTCTGTTCAGCCCGTGCTGGCTGCCTGAGGCCGGGTTTGGCTGGGTCAGGCAGCAGGCACGGCTGGGGTTCCTGGCAGAGCGGAGCACGCCCCGACGAGAGGGTGACACGGGGACCTGTCAAACCTCCTCGCTGCCCTCGTGTTGCCCTGTCCAGGCCCTCAAATGTGGGAGAACCTTGGGAAAACCTGCGTGACAGGCTGGATAGTGACTGCAGCGAGGCACAGATAGGTCAGGGACTGGTGTGAGATGGGAAGCTCTGGCTGGAGCAGGGTGCTGAAGTGGGAGCCGGAACCCCGATTTCACAGGGGGATGCAGAGGCCGGCTCACAGTTGTTTGGGGCACCTCCAGAAGGTGCCAGGAGTGATTCCTCGTCTCCAGAGGCCTCCCCCTTTTTCCCTTTTGGGAGCTCTGTGGGCTGAGCTCGCCCTGCAGAGGGACATGGGGACCCTTTGCCCGTGTCCCCAGCCCTCCTGGGGGTGATGGCAGCGGGTGCCAGGCAGCAGCCCCTGCCCTCCCCTGAAGCACGGCCCTGGCAGCTCCGGTGCCTCGGTTACTCTGGCAACAAACTGCAGGCAGACAGCACCAAGCAGCTGAATTCAGCCCCTTGTTCCAGCACAAAAATGCTCTCATTGAAGGCGAGCCCGAGCAAAACCCTCCTGCTGAACGCCACCGACACCCACAGGGACGCTGAGGAGCTGGGGAGTGCGGGAGGAGCTGTCCCCCAGAGCCGTGTCCCCATCAGGGCCACCAGGCCATGTCCCTGGTGACTGGAAGAGTTTGGTCCCCAGGGATGTGGGGAAGAGAGGAAGATGTGACGGGCAGAGGGGGAGCTGCTGGGAGGGGTAGGGCAGGGACACCCACCAGCAGTGTCATGGTGACAGGGCCCCACGTCACCGGGAGCTGGGAATTCTGCCCTCATCCCAGCAGGAAAAAGCAATCCTCGCAGAGCTCTCCTCCCTCTCTGCTTGTTTGTCAGCTCGCAAGGGTAACAAAAGCATCCGTGGCACCGGGGATGTGCTGCTGCTCTGGGATCCAGCGAGCTGCCCAGAATGATAATTGGGTGCTTTTTCATTTTTTTAAGGAGCTAACAGGCTACTGCACAAAGTAATTAACTGGACAGATGGGTACAGCAGAATTTGTAAATGTCGACAGCAACAATAAGGCTGCTTTTTTTTTAAAGGCCTTGTGTCAGCAGAAGGGCTCCAGGTTGGGGCTGGCTTTCAGGGAAGCAGCTAAAGTAAATGAGACTTTAAAAAATTAATAATCTTCATGGCTGCTGATGATGCAGGTGTCTGGTGGTGGCAGTGAGGACAGCCAAGAGATGGGGGAGCAAAAAGGCCAGGATTTCTGTGTAGCTGCTTGTGTGTATATATTAATTTTACCCATGCAGAGCATTCCCTCTTTGTGCATGTAAAGGGGAATTTACTCACCAAGAGTGTGAGAGGACTGGAAAAAAAAAATTTAGGTTGTTGCAGCAGCAAACCCAACCCAGGTGGTTTTTAGATTGTTACCTGTGCTCTGGGACTGTCAGATTTATTTCAACGTGTCTGCAATGGGTGATTCAAATGCTCCTTTTGCTGCAGCCTGGCAGTGTTTGGCTCAAGAGGGAAGATGTGCGGTTTTTTTTCCTCACATTTTCTCACCAGTCCTTTCAAATGTCAGGCCTTTGCTGTGTAACACATCAGCCTCTTCAGTCCCTCTCTTTGCTGGTTAATTGGGTGGGTTGTTCTTCCCTTTGTGTGCAGGAAGTGCTGGTCACTCCTCGCTGCAGTGACCCACCGTGGGTGGGCTCTCCTCGAGGTGCCAGAGGCAGATAAAATGCAGAGCAGAGGGCAAGGGAAGCAGCTCACACAAAATTACGGAGTAGTTTGGGTTGGAGGGATCTTAAAGCTCATCCAGTGCCACCCCCTGACGTGGGCAGGGTGCCACTATCCCAGGGTGCCCCAACCTGGCCTTGGACACTTCCAGGGATGGGGCAGCCACAGCTTCTCTGAGAAATCCATTCCAGGGCCTTCCCACCCTCACAGGGAGCAGCTTTTTTCCTAATACTTCCTCTAAACCTCCTCCCTGTCAGTTCAAAACTGACATTTGTTCCCCTGTCCTGTCACCAGGTGCCCTTGTAAATAGTTTCTTTCCAAGACAGACTTGCCTGGGCCCCTCTGGGCCATGCTGCGTGGTATAATTAGTCTGACTTCAGCAAGAGTGAAGTGCTGGTGTTGATTTATCACCGGTTATTGGCTCGGGGCTGACAGTGGCCTGCTCAGCAAGGCTTGGAGGATGTTGTCCTCCAGCATCAGCCTCTCAGGAGACGTCTTCAAAGTGAGGGGAGCAGCCCGTTCTGCCTGTCAGCTCCGTGTATATCACCCAGCCGCCGTCCCTCACAGCAGCACTGCTCGCACAGGCAAGGACACTTGTTGCCAGCGTGTCCCTGGGAATGCAACAGGTTTTTGGGGTTGGTGGTGATGCCTTTTCCTGGTCTTAAAATCAAGAGGCGAACACGGTTAGAAGGGGAAAAGGG
>VZRQ01006969.1:1664219-1674805 GCA_013397975.1 Machaerirhynchus nigripectus
AGTGGTGCCCACTCCTTCCTTTTTAGGAGCAGGAGGTTGGATTATTTTTTTTTTTCCTCCCTCCTCTTCTCTGCAGAAATTCTGTGGCTTGAATCTGCTCCACTGCTCCCTTTCTTCCCTTTCAACCTCTGATTCCCTCTCTCTTGTTCTGTGAGTTTTCTGAGCTGACTGGAAGTCCTTTGAGGTGCTTTTTGAGGTTCTTTCCTCTGGGATTTGTGGGAATGAAGTACATCTTGAGCTCCTTTCCTCCCGGATTTGCGGGAATGAAGTGCATTTTGAGGTCCTTTCCTCCCGGATTTGTGGGAATGAAGCACACTTTGAGGTCTTTTCCTCCCAGATTTGTGGGAATGAAGCACATTTTGAGGTCCTTTCCTCCCGGATTTGTGGGAATGAAGCGCATTTTGAGGTCCTTTCCTCCCAGATTTGTGGGAATGAAGCACATTTTGAGGTCCTTTCCTCCCAGATTTGTGGGAATTTGCAGGGCCATCACAGATGGAGGGGATTTCATGAAAAGAGCTCAGGCAGAAACGCATCCCCTGCTTTCCCAACTCCCTCTCTCCATCTCCCGCATTAGAACCTCCTCTCCTTAGGTCTGGCTTAGCTCTCCTGCTCCCAGATCATCCCAGGGCTGTATTTCACCTGCCTGCAAGACCTTTTGAGTCTGGCTGGGCTTCAGCTGAGCTTTTAGCCAGGCATGAGTAACTGCCTGTGCCTCAGCACAGCCAGCAGCTTAATGAGGGAGAGCAGTGCCAGGGCCCGAGCCCCAGGGAATGGGGCAGGATCTGCAGGATTTGGGAGCTTAGGGGGGTGAATCTGTGGGCTGGGGATGAGGGGATGGCTTTGTGGGGGTAGAAATCCGTGTGTGGGTTTTTTAAGGGCTGAGGGCGAGACTTTGGAAGGATGGGATGGAGAGGAAATCGCCCAAGAGCCAGGGCTGGGTTTGGGCAGACCTGTCCCTGTCAGGTTTGGATGTTCAGGTGCTCCAAGCTCTGTCTGCTGCAGCAGAAGGAAGGAGCTTTTGGCATCAGTTTCTTCTCTCCACCCCAAATCGGCTGAAGTACAGGGCAGAGCAGCCTGCAGGGTCTGCTCTTTGCAGTCTGCCTTCCCCCTTTCTCTTGTCCTTCACTTCTCAACCCATTTTATTCCCTTTGCTTCTACTTGTGCCTGACAAGCACATATCTCCTCTCCCTCTTTGCAAGAACCTTTTCTTCCCTCACTGCCTGGTTTTCCCCTTCTCCAGAACATCTCTAATCTCTCTTCCTGCACTGATAACTGAAATGAGTTCTTTTCCCCAGCCAGCAGCAGCTCGGCTTGGACAGGGCTGAAGGGCAGGCTCTGATTGACGGGGGATCTGTGGGATTTTGTGGCTCTGGTGATATATTTCCCTCTTTCACCCCTTCCCTTCCCACTGGGAATTCGCCACCTGCAGGAGAAAGGGCAACCAGGCTTCATTGCCAGAGTGCAGAGGGCAGGGAAAAGGAGATGAGGAGCTGATAAGGGCGTGGGTGAGATCAGCCTGGCTGGGCTCTGGTGGTCAGGAGTCCTTCAGCCAGGAGCTCTGCAGAGCAAGAAACCTCAGGGGAGAGCAAGGAGAACCAGAGAGGGGAAGGAAAGAGAGCAGCAAGGAGGAGGGAAAAAAAAAAAAAAATAATGGCACCCTGGAGATCTGGAAAAGAGCCAGAAAGAACAGGGTACAAAATACCAGGGAACTGACAGTTAATTTACAGTCTCCAGGGAGAGAAAGGGAAAAGAAAAGGGGAGGAAAAATGTCTTTGTTGAGAAGAAGCAAATGATCGAGAAGAGAGTGGATGGTGGTGTGGAATATGTGGCATCCTCCTGACTCCTGGTTCCTCCTGTCCCTGCTGCAGTAGTCCTCAGTGGCCTGCTCAGTGCAAATTCCATCTTCCCGAGGTTCTGAGGGAAACCCTCGGCCAGGAGCTTTCCCCTGGCACCACAGGGAGGTTCTGGGTTAGAGAGAGGCGATGGGAGAGATACCAGAGCTGAGCAAAGGCCGTTCACAGTGTCAGGCTGGGATTTGGGGAATCTGGGTTTGGCACAGATTGGATTTGGAGGGGTCATATCCTCCCCCTGGGCACCTGAGAGCCAAACGTGTCCAGGTGGGGAAGTGGTTCCTCATCTCTGTGTCTGCTCCTGCCCCAGGAAGGGCAGCGCTTCGTCCTCTGCTCTGGCCTAAACTCTGTACAAAGGGTTCCTGGATTTGCTGAGCGTCCCCAAATGCACCCCAGGGCCTGCTCCTCAAGGAAACCCTGCTGGATGTGCTTGCTCACTTCAGAGCTAAGCATGGCTTTCTACCTGGGCATCGATCGAGCTCGGGTTTGGAGGGATAAAGCGGATTTTTGTGTCCAGCAATGGAAAACCTCGTGTTCTTCCTGAAAGTGACACGCACCCCGAGGAGCTTAAAGACAAGGTGTGCCGAAGGGGAAGAGGAGAGCAGCTATAAAAAATCCTGGTTTTTGCCCTTTGTGCCGAGGGCTCCCTCCAGCTCCGAGCTGGAGCTGCTGGAGTGAGCGAGGTGTGAGGCAGAGGGGGCTGTCCTGTCCTTCCCATCCTACTGCTCCCACCAGGAGTGCCTTGCTGGCACTTAGAGCTGCTCTGTGCTGCAGGACCTGGTTCCCTGCTGGAATATCCCTGTTCCAGCCCACTCTGCCCGGGAGCTGCTGCACAGAACCCTTCCTGCCTCCTCCCAGCCCCCAGCTCTCTGGGACCAGCCCCTGCTCCCCTCCTGGTGCCAGCACCCCCAGGCCAGCCTGTCCCCTCCACTCTAACTGCCACTTGCTGAATAATTCACACTTTCTGTGTCCTTCTGGCTGAGATGCAGAGTCCCTTTCCTGGAAGAATCCTCATTTAGTTAATGGGAGGCTTTCAGCTGGCTGAAGGCACGGTGCTGGAGGGAGGCTGGGGTGCAGTTCCAGCTTGCTGAGAGCTGAGATTTGGGGGTTCAGTGGGCACAGAGTGTCCAGGTGGTTCATGGCTGGCCCAGAGTCCCCTCTGACAGCAATACAGATGCAATGGTTCTTTTTCACTGCCTGGAATAGCTTTGTAATAACAGTAGGAGTTGGAGAGGCATTTTTATTGATTAAACAATCGAGGCTATTTGTCTTTACCAAAGCAAAAATATTGAGGTGCCTCTCTCTCTTCATACGTATGCATTACAAACATTTATTATGTGCAGCAGGCTCTGTAATCAAGCTGATGCTCGTGATGGGCTGGATTGAGGTGGTGTAATGGGAGCTGGAGTGCAGAGGAAACCTGGGGTCAATATTCGGAATAACCAAGGGTGAGGGGAGGGAGGGAGGGAGGCCGGGGATGGAGTTCTTGCAGGAGGTGTGGTGTGAACAAAGGACGCTCCTGTGCTCCCTCCCAGTGCCTCCTAAGGCGTTCCTTTGATCAGGCTCCATTTCAGCTGTTGGGAATTTCGTAGCTGGAATATTTGTACCTGTGCCTCTCTCTTTGGCCCTTGTGTTTCCCTGAGCCCTCCGTGGAGCCTGTGCCGTGCAGAGGGACACCTCTGCCTTTGGCACACGAGCCCTCCTGGCCTGGGGCTTCCTCTGCCCTCCCCGTTTGGCTTTATCAGTTTGCAGGTCCCAGAGCATCGATAGAGATCTCATCTCCTGCCTGGTGTGCTGGCACCAGCCCTAACTGAGCGCTCGCTCGGGGATTAGCTCTGACTTCTTACTCTTACACATTTCCTTTTAATTTTTTCTCCCCTCTCTCCATTTCCCCCCACATAAGGATTTCCCTGCAGGCAGGACCGTGTATGTGGTGGGGCCTGGGTGCCTTTGGGCTCGTGTGGACGTTGAGAGGTCAGACCCTGAGCGTGCTTTGGGAAACCTTTTCCAGCTGATAAACGTGAGAGCTCTCTCTGCCGCCTGCCTGCCTCAGTCCCTGGCTCTGGGCTGGCAAAAGGGGCTTATTTTGGTTGGCAGCAGCAGGAGTCCTTCAGGGCCCGCGTTTTTCCTCGCTTTCCCACTTGCAAGCTCCCAAACTCCTTCCCAAGCAGGCTGGGAAGGAGCCTGAGCCTTCCCACGAGGCTTTATCCAGGTAGAAGTGAAGCAGCTCGAGTCTGGCACAATTATTAAGCCGCTATTTGAGTTTCAGCGCTCGGTGCCGCCTTGTTTGCTCTGGTTCCTTAGGAAGCTGAGCCATACGGGCTGGAGAGGACCCAGCTGAGCACGGAAAGCCTTTGTAGGTGTGTTTGTTGATAGGATTTCTTAGGTGCACAATATGTCTGTGTATGGCACAGCCACCTTCTCCCGGGAGGAGGGGAGGCCTTGGCTGGAAGCGCTGCCTGTGCCACATATGGACACGTTGCTCTGTTCTCCCCATGTGATGTGTTGAAGGAATTTTGGACGTGAGCCTAGACAGGGACCTTCGGAGGCACCGAGCCCCTGCAATCACAGGTACCTGCCTTGGGAAGGCTCCGCAAGCACCCGCCTCCAACCTGCTCTGGGGTTTTTCCCCTTTGGTAATTTTTTGGGAGGGCACTTCCAGCTCCTCGCTGCTCCAATGGCAGTCTAAATCAACTCCAGGGCTTGCGTAGCCCCATTAATTTTTGGATTATTATCATTATTATTGATAATTTTTTTTTTTTTTCTTGGCCATCAATAGTCACGGAGAGGGGTTTGTCCACTGGATTTATCTCAGACTGGAACTGTGCATCCCAGCAGGATGGATGGGCCTCCTTGGGCTGGGGCTTTGCTCCAAAGTCCCCTTCAGCACAAAGCTAAAACGTGCTCTTGTCACTGCAGCTCAGTGGGGGGCGATTTCCGTTTCCTCCTTCAGATGAACTTGTCAAACTTCATGATAATGAAGGCAAAAAAACCCCAAAAATTACAATGGGTAAGAAAAAGATGTCTTGTGAGAAACCTTCCTTGATGGAAAATGTCCTTTTTGATGCAGAAATCTCGTGTGTGTGTGTGTGAAGTGGTAGCACAGCTTTGATTTTTGCCATGATTTAAAACCAATCAGCTTTGTCGTGTCCTGGAAGGCAGGAAAGGAAACGAAGCCGGCAGAAATGAAGTGAAATATTTGGCTGGAAGTTGTCTGACCTCTCAGAGGGGCTAAACACCGCCAGCAGTGCACTTTTTTCTCCCGGTTCCTTCTGAGCTGAGCCAGTCCTGGCGCCGTTTTCCCACCTTTTGTGTGGGCTGAGGGGAGTGCAGGAGAAGGAGGGCGGCTGAAGCGGCACCTGCGCGCTCAGGGCTCGTCGCGCCGTCTCCATTCCGCCCCGGTGCGCCTCGCTTCCGTGCCTGCCTTAATTGGGTGCTGCAACAGTTCTGTACGTTAAAATAAATGAACTTTTTACTGCAAAAGAGGAAAAGAAGAGAGACAGATGATCCCTCAGCAGCAGCTGTTTGGAGAAAGAATCCCACAGAAGCCGCTTTCTTGGCTAATTAGAAATCTGCTTTCCTTTAGGAAGGATAACGTTTACGTTCCTGACTCCTGTTCTTGCTTCTAATTACTTTTTGGAGGAATGAATAAAGACACTTTCGTATGTTTTACTCAGAGTCGCTGAGGCAGAGAGTGCTGGGTGGGAAACGTCTCCTGGAGATGGCAGGGGAGACGAGGGCAGGAAATCAAGAGGTCAGTTTGCACTTTGAGGAAAGGGGAGTTTGTGGTTATTCCAGCAGGGGCACCGGGTTGGAAGCAGCAGAGATGCTCCAGCTGGGGTCTTCTGGGTCTGGGGAGGCCGTTTATCCCTGAAAATTCCAGCTTTTCTGCTATTTCTCTGCCTAATTCAATGAAAAAAGAGCGGTGGTTGTGCCCAGCAGGAGTTGTGCCCAGCAGGAGTCGGGTCCAGCCAGGGAAGGAGGAAAAGCGAAGCACAGCTCCCCCAAATCCTTCCAGTCCCACTAAAATAGAGGCCAGACAACAACCAGGCTCCCAGGGACGGGCAGGAAGCAAGGCAAGCTCGCTCCTTGTTACAGAATTTACATTTCCTGTGGCTGGGCCACTCAGCCAGGGCCTGAAGGATGCCCAGCACAGGAAGGGATGGAGGAGCAGCAACCAAACCTCCAGCCTGCCCTGCTTGGAGGTGGCTTTGGGGTTCCCAGAGGTGTCCCTGGCTCCGGGGAGCTGCGGGAGGCTGGAAGCAGTCGCTGGCAGGGGTGGGTGGCAGGGAAGCAGGGCTGGGAGGGAGGAGGGTGAGTCACGAAGAGGCACCACAACCTCTGCTGGGAAGGGTTCCCTGCTCCACCTCGGGCTCAGGCCCCTCCTGTGGAGCACAGGGGGTTTTTCCAAGGAAGGGAAAACACAGGAACAAGCCCAGGTAGCTCCATACCCCTCTGTCACCGTGCAGCAGGAGCTGAAACCACTTTGGGGTTCTGGCTGAGTGGTTACAGGACACGGGGGATCCACCCGAGCTGTTTGGTACCTGGAGAACAGAGCAGCTTCTGTCGGGAGCTTTAAGGCGGGTTCATCCCAAAACAAGTGCTCAGGAAAATGAAATGTTCAAGCTAAAATTCTAGAAAACAGCAAGCGTGCTCGTCTGGCAGCGGCTGAGGAACACGCTTTGATTGTTTGCCACGAAGGAAGAATTCAGTTTTGAAATGTGTTTCATCTTTTTATTAAGGTTATAAATATTGAAATTGGAACAAAGCGTTTTACTCAGCCTGAAACAAAGAATTCTCTCTCTTTTTTTTTTCCGTCCTCCCCAGCAGCCCCCTGGGACTTCAGGGTTGTTTCCTCCAGGCTGGAAACTGCTCCTGCTGGGGTTTTATTTTTTGGTGCACGAGGGGTGGTGATTTCAGCAAAGCCTTTCTCTGCCTCTGCTGAACTTTTTAAAGCCTTGAGCAGGTGTTAGTTTGCAATCCAGCAATTCAATTACTCTGGGCAATAAATTTCAAGGTAAATGTTGGAAGCTCCATCACTTGAAGTAGCAGTGTTTTTCTTTTTTTCTCCCGGTTTTCAGGGTAGTATCATCAGCAGGGGAAGTAATGAAGCCTGGGTTCCTATGGATTGCTTTCTCATGGTTGGGTTCTTTGATAACTAAATAATTTCAGGCTCTGACTGAGTGCCCCAGCCACGGGAAAAGCTGGGCTGTGTGTAAATTCTCTCATAAGGAGTGAGCTTGCCTTGCATCCTGCCTGTCCCTGAGGATGCTGAGAGCCTGGTTATTGTGTGTCCTCTGCTTCTGTGGAGCTGGAAGGGTCTGGGGGAGCCGGCTCTGGCCAATGTGCTGCAGGTGGGTTCGTTTGTGGGTGGTTTTGCCTGTTTCCATAGGAAAGCAGGTTGGAAAGCTAGGTGGGTAAAGGATATTTTTGGCTGACGGACCTGGTGGAGTCAGTGCCACCATTTCTGGACTCTGAGAGGAGGGAGGAGGATGTTTTTTCCGGGGAATGTGTGAATAAACACGTCCATTAGCACGGTGACAAACAGGACTTGACATGCAGGGTGGTGCTTAAATTAAAACTGCTCGTTTTCCATGACCAGGGGATGGGATTTCAATGCTTTGGCTCCTGTGCTGGGTACCAGAGCTGCATTTACCTCAGGGTTGCTTCCATTGCCTGCAGTATTTAAAAAAAAGAAATCCATTTCTCCACTGGAGATGCAGTTTTCCTAAAAATCCCTTTACCTTTTCTTGGTGTTACTCATTTTTAGGAGTGTGATTAGACAAAATCAGCGATGAAAAGTGTGAGTGTCTGGGCAATAAGAAGGGAAAGGAGTGAAATGTGAGTTTCATCTCCCGCCTAGGAGCTCTGCAGACTGAATTCCCCCAGCTCCTGATGGGATGGGGCTGGTGCTCTCCAGCATCCAATAAAGGAGCGAAAATCCAGGGGCAATATCAGCAGGGGACAGTGACAAATCGTTCTGTACAGATAACAAGTGATAAGTGGTAGCCCAGGCCGGCAATTAACACAACGGGTTAATGAGCTGAGGGCAGAGATCTCCTCTGGGCTGAGTCTTTCAGCCCTTTCCGGAGGGAACAGCTCTGGAGGGATGGACACCTTCGGGAATGAGCAGTGACTCCGGGGCAGAGCAGGTGATTAATGAGGGTTTATTGCTGCTGATGGACAAACCAAGCAGCTCCGCTTGTCCCGTGAGTGACGCTCGGCTTTCCTCCCTCCAGCAAACCACTCCGCCGCTCCAACTTTTCTGGGAACAATTAGAGGGAAGGAGAGGGGAGAGAAGGGAAGAACCGGCCCCCTCCCGGCTTGATTTATGATCCAAGCCTTTTGTAACAAGATTTCCAGTGTTGTAAAATATTAAATACATCCTTACATCCAATATCACATTTTGATACATTTCATGCCTCATTTGCTTCTGGAGTCAAGGACAACTTCACATTTTTCATGGCACCGGGCCCAGATTTGTCTATTTATTTATTTTTAATCACCGCATTTTTCTCTATTTTATACCTGTATCGTTCTGGATCAGATCTTGGGAACCATAGCAACCTATCCCGCTGGGTGGATTCAGGTCTCCAGCACGTGGCAACTTTTTGGCTCGGCTGATTCCCCCCCGGGCCGCTGCGCAGGTGCCACCCGTGGGGAGCCGTGGTTCGTAGGGAATGGGAGAGAGGTGGATTTGTGCTGGCTCAGAGGCTGAGGCAGCAGCTCTGTCCCCGGTGGCATCACTTTGGAACAAAAGGCTGTTTGATTGAACAGCTCACGTGCTGGAATGAGGGGGATTAAGTGGGATTTGCTGCCACGGTTAGAGGAGGATGCACGCAGCTCCCGTGAGTTGGGGAGGGGCTGGGATTTGTCCGTGTGGGAGGTTTTTGTTTGTTTTTTGCCTCACTTTGGGGAAGAGCAGGTGCTGCCTGGTGAGGGGAGTCGGCAGCACAGGGGGACCCTGCTCCTGCAGGTAGAGATGCTTGTGCTGGGTATTTGTAACCAGAACAGGGTGGGCTCTGTCCTATTTCAGCTCTGGGACCTTGGGTGCACCCTCTTAAATTCCGTATTCAGCCGAGGACTGCTGTGGAGGCTGAGTGGGGATGTTTTCCCTGGCTGGGGGTTGGATTTTTTTGGGGCAGAGCTCATTGCTCACGTCCCTCAGCCCGGATCCATCCCACTTACCTTCGCTGAGGTGTCTCACCTCCTCAAGTCAGCAGAGAGCAATTGGACTGTGTTCCCTGCGAGGTGACATCTCAGATGTGACTCATCCTCCGGGGCTCAGGATGTCTTTCCCTTTTTACAAAATCCTGGGTTTTTTTCTTCCTACTGCCAAGGTGACTGCATTCTTTTTTTTTGTTGTTGGTCTAAGAAAGTCCAGCGAGAGCCACTTGCAAGGAGCAGGAGCTCAAGAAGCTCTGCCTTAGAACCGAGACAGACGGGCCTGAGAAGTGAGAGTAATTAAAAACTGTAATATCTCCCCCAAGGCTTGCGGTCAATTATCCATGACTGGCAACTTCAGCTCGTGACTGGATGCTTTTCCTGACGGATAAAGCTGGAATGAGCTCAAGAAGACCCATGGCTGGTTGTTTTGGAAAGGGCCCTGGACAACCACAGGAGTCCTGACTGATGTGTCAGAGGGAGGTGCTTTAGCAGAAGAACCCAGCTTTTTTTCCAGACTTCTTTTCCAAGTCTTTTGAGCTGCTCCAGCTTTGCCACCGAAGCCAAATTCCTGAAAGAGTGGCCACAAGGCTTGGAAGAGTTTGGCTGGAGGGAAAAGTTTCCAGCTCATCTCTTAGTGGTGCTGCCCTTCCAGTTCTTAGGAGCTTCCAGAAGTGGTCAGCACCCAGAAATGAAACAATTTCTGCAATAACAGCTCCAAATGGGCAGCACTGAGCTGCTTTTGGGGACAGGTCAGGTGTCCTACATGAGTGACTTTGAACCTTCTGTCCTTTGGCAAAGGAGCCCGTGAAAGATGAGAGTCTCACAAATGAGAAACAAACAGCTTTTCTCTGTAGGAGAGCTTGGATCTGAACTGGAAAACTTCTAAGAGTTGGGATCAAAAAAAGCTTCAAAGCCCTTTTCTATAAACGAAAGTATCAACAGGAGTCAGGGGGCCTTGGTTGAGGGGCTCTAACAAATCCCACGAGGTGCTCGTCGGCCTCTTTTGGTGGCTGATACCCTTTGAAAATCCGTCCCAAAGCACTTGAATCACTCCTGGAAATGGAATTTACACTTCTAAATTACCTGCCTGCCTGCAAACACAGCCACAGCCCTGCCTTTCCCTAATTGCCACATCAATTAAAAGCCTCCCTGCATCCTGCTGCCAGCAGCCCCTGGTGGATGGTGGGGAGTGCAGGAGTTTCACCCAGGCTGCTTTTTATGGTCCCCACTCTTTGGAAACGCAACAAAATTTAGTGAGGGAACCCGTCTTTGTTCCCTCCTTCCCATCCAGCAAACTAATTGAAAACAACATGAATGTTAATGATGCATTTCGCATTTGGAAGTTAGAGGGGTGATTAATACGTTGTGCGTTGTATATTAGCACCTTCTCAGGGGCGTAATGAAGACGAAATATATGCTCTGAGACGAGGTGTTTATTTCTCCGTGAGCTCCCTGCGCTCTGCCATCCCTTCCCACGGTGAAATACAAGCTTTCCAATCCACAGGGTTTTGTTTCAAAGCATAATTTTAAATCAATCAATAAACTTTTACGTCTTAATCCTTTTTTTTT
>VZRQ01006969.1:1674833-1694171 GCA_013397975.1 Machaerirhynchus nigripectus
CCCCCCCCCCCCCGCCCGTTCTTCCCCTTTGGATGGGGTGGCTGGAACAAAAGGCACAAAGGGAACGGGGTTTGAGGAGGGAAAGGCTGAGAGGGTGCTGGGAAGGGCCAGGGATGCGCCAGGGTCCCGGAGCTGGCACCTCGCCGGGCTGGTGGCAGTGATCTGTTGGTGGAGGCAAGCTGGAACAAGAGTCCAGGGAAAGCTTTTTTTCCCCTCCCTTCTGCTCCTTGACCGATGGCTCCAGAATCCTTGTAATGCCGCTTTTTTTTTTTTTTTTTTTTTTTAATTTTACTGTTATATTGACATNATGGCTCCTGTGGCTGGAGCTTGGCTGGAGGCCGGAGCTGTGATTAATCTGTGAGGCTGCTGGAGGCTCCGAGCGCGTCCATGTGACGGGCACAGATCGGTCTCCTCTGTCCCTGCCTGGGCCTGGGGGGACAAGGGCTGTCCTGACCGGGCTGCTGTGCCCCCAAACTGGGGCACCTCTGCCTGTTCTTCCTCATGGATGCTCCTCACCCTTCCAAGGAATGTCACCTTCCGGATTAGGCTGGATTTGGGCACTGCTGTGGCCCCAAACTCGCTGCTGGTTTATCTCAGCTTCTTGTCCGTGCCACATTCCCAAAGCTTTGCTTCCAGCAGGGATTTGAGCAGGGCGGGGATCCCACCCAGGCACAGCCTTGGCGCAGCTTTTGGGAGCAGTGACACCCTAATCGATCCCAAAAGGGTTCATTCCACACCTTGGCAGGCTGGAGGAGTTCAGAAGCCGCCCCAAAGTTGGTTTTGTTGCAGAGGTTTGAACAGGCTCGCTGTTTTCCAAGAACCTTGCGGCTCCTGCTGCCCTGCACCTCCCATGCAGCTCCTGCCTTCCCTGTCTTAGCCAGATTAAGTCTCTTGTTTGCTAAACAAACCTCGGGCACAGCAAACGTGGTCAGGAAGCGGGAGGAAATGAACAGTTCCACTGAACACAATTCCAGTTAATTCCAGCCCGTAGTGACGGGAGAAGGGGGAGCGATTTCAAACTGAGAGTCGGGTTAGAGGGAATTATAGTAAAAAATTCTTTCCTGTGAGGGCTTGGCACAGGTTTCCCAGAAAAACTGTGGCTGCCCCATCCCTGGAAGTGCCCAGGGCCAGGTTGGAGCACCCTGGGATCGTGGGAGGTGTCCCTGCCCATGGCAGGGCTGGGATGAGATGAGCTTTAAGGTCCTTTCCAACCCAGGCCCTTCAGTGATTCCATGCTGTTGGTATTCACCTGTTGCTCTATAATCTCTGGAGATTTATTATTTTTAGTGTGACTTTGCGTGGTGACATTGGAATTGTCCCCTCAGCCTGGGATTGAGGTTGTTTATGATGGACAGCGTGTGATTCGGTTTTTTTTCTTGTAATGAGGAATGTCTGGTTCAGTGCCTAGATGTGCTCGTGTGGAAGTGCGGGATCTGCTGAAATCCCCATAAATCCTCAGGGACAGTGAAGCTGTGACCTGGGAAAGCCCTTCAGGTGGGAAGGCAGGACACTGGTGCTCCGAGCCTTGCTCAGCAGCTGGTTTGAGAGGAGGGAGCAGCTCCCCAGCCACGGGGATGGAACCTCACCACGAGGCTGGGAGTTGGTTTTCTACAGCCGTGGCAGAAACCTCCGAGCCCTTCTGGCCGTCCCAGCTCGTCCCAGCCACTCCCCACGGGCAGCAAGGCTGAGGAGCATCTCCAGTTTTGCCTCTCTTCGTGCTCTGAGTAGAAAACGCTGGGAAATGAGTAGAAAACTCTGGGAAATGACTCTTGAGGAATATTGTGGTGGTGGGTGGGAGCGTGTGCTGGAGGCTGTTATGTAACGGCAGGAAGGGGAAGGCGAGCACGGGAGCTGTAACACGTCTATAATTAAGCACAACAAACAGCCAGAAAACAACAAACACTTCTCAAACCCCATTCTTGGCCACAGCTGAATTATTTTCCTGCTTTGGCAAAGTCGTTAGAGGGGAGAGCGACGGGGGGAGAAGCACCTACGTGTTAACTCACTAATGTGTGCTTGAAACCTTTTGTTTGGGGGTTGTTTTTTGGGCTTTTTTGGTTTTTTTTGCATCTTTAATGAATGAAAATTAAATCTGAGAATGGGTAGAGAGCCCTGGTGAGAGCGGCAGAGCTCCCTCGGGCCGTAGGCAGCTCCTATTAATAGCACCTGGCACTGCTGCTCCCACCAGTTGGGCGAAAAAGAGCCCCAGTTCTGGAGTGCTTTTCCAAACAGGGAGGGGAGGAACCAACCTGGAGTAACTCCCGCTCTGCAAGCCGAGTGTTTATCCACTTTCTGAATGAATGGAAATGTGCTTTATTTATTAAAATGAGCAAAATGCCTCTTTTCCTTCAGGACTTGGCACATTTTTCCTGCCCTTGCTGCCTCCTCGCCCCTTTTATCTGCCTTTAAGCCACGTATTTGCATGAAGCCAGCTTAAAACTCTGTTTTATCTGGGTGATTGTGGGCTCAGATTAAGGCTCTTGGGCTTCTTGGCTGTGTCCCTGCCCTGAGAGCAGAGTCCCGTGGCTGTGGACATGATCTTAGCCTGCTGCATCTTGACCTCCTTCCTTGCTTGGTTCTAATTAATCTCCCATTAATAACTCAGCCCTAAAGAGCTCCAGATCTGAGGAGTCACAGACAGAAAGAGCTGAAATTTAGAGTGATGCCACCAGGAAAGCGCAGGGAATCTTTCAGGCTGGTGTAACAGGATGATTTTATCCTTCTCTGCCATTCCCAGGCCAGCTGTGGTGGGAGGGAGGATTTACTGCTGCTCTTCCCTTGCCTGTTCCCCTGACCTTCTGCTCCTCCAGGCATTCCAGCCTGGCCATAAATCCGGGGCTATTGCTTCTCCCAGCCAGCCTGGTGAGCTCAGTGCAGCCTCGTGCTCGCTGTTCCATGTCTGTCTGTCTGCCTGCCGCCTCTCCCGGCCTCACATCCCGATTTTTGGGGCGTCACCAGGCTGTGTCCTCGCTTATCCGCAGCTTGCCTGGAGCTGGAGGGTGAGGGATGAGGGGGAGGGTTGTCCTCTCCCAGTTTGGGCAGCTTGTCTGGTGTGACACCCGAGCAGAGCTCGCTGGGTGTGGGGATATGGACAAGGAATAACAGGCTGGGAAATGGAGATGGTTCAGGGAACTCCAGGAGAGGGTGCAGGAGCTGTCGAGGCTTGGGTGCCACCCACATTCCTGATTGTTTTCCGTAAGGGAAACCATTTTTGAAGGAGGAGTTGTAAGGTCCTTCTTGCTCATGGATAAGGAGTTCCCAGTCCTCCAGGGATCCCTCTGTGCTCTGGAATCGTCGGGGTTGTGCTGCCAGAAGTCGGGAATGCTGCTGGCACCTGGAGGTCGGGAGGGGTGATCCCGTGGGGGCATCAGCAGCTCCGCTGTTCTGGAGCGGTCAGGCAGGAGCCAGCAGTGGCTGCCCTTAGAACCATTCCCACGTGGAATTTTCTCCTTGACACCTGGAGGCAGAGTAAATCCGAGCTGCCCCAATCCCCGAGCGCGAGCCCTGCTGTACAACCCTTCAGCAGGCTGCAGGAGCTGCTTCCAGGAGAATAATTCAGGGGATAAGGAGTCCCCAGCTCCAGCTTAGGAACGGCTCGTAATGACTCCCAGGGAGCAATTCCAGCATCCATAATCCTGGGAGGAACCCCGCCCGTGGCAAAAAGCTGAATGCACTGGGGAGCAAAGGTACAAATTTGGGGCAGTTGGTGGGGTTTTGGCATGAAATTGGAAGCAGCATTGGGGCAAGGAAGGGTAAAGGGGCTGGTTAAAGAGAGAAAGGCACAGACCTGAATGTCATTTCAGAAACCTTGATAAAGAAAAAAAACCCCGAGTCAGAGGCTGTTAAGACCAGAATGAAGGCTCAGATCAATAGGCTTTGAATGAATTCCTATAAAAAGGGAAGAATTTGGGTTTGACTTTGTAGGCACACTGCAGGAGAATCGAATCCATTGTCCCCAAAGGAGCCATTCCAGCCCTCCTCTCGTCGAGATACTCGGGGGTTTTAAAACCTGCCAGCCTTTAGTGGTGGTGGGGAGGGAAAAAAAAGGTAGAGAAGAGGCGGAAATTAAACTACAAATGTTCACAATAAAACAGCGATGGAAATGGAGGTGGACAGGGAAGAACAGAGAATCTGGATTCAGTCTCAGGGGAGCAGTAACTCACCTGGGTGTTTGGGCTGCTCCCAGGTATTGCTGCAAAGGCTGAAATCAACCCAGAGCTGGGTTTTTGGCATATTTTGGGTGTCAAAAGTGTGATCCCCATCCAGGCAATAGCCTGGATGCCCCCCCACCTTTTGAAATACACCCAAAATTTGGGCGCAGAAGTGTTTTCCAAGCACATCCCCAAGCGTCCGTGCCTTGCCTCTTGTCAAATCCAGCTTCTACAGACTTGTGTTCTGCACACAAACAGCTTTTTCTGCTTAAATCTAAGTTCTCTGCATGGACGTACGACACACTTGTATTATCTTGATAGTGATCATTCATTTTTTGGTGGTGTTTCTTGGCTGTCCCTCACAGATCTCCTTACAGAGGGAGTCAGTGGGTGCCCTCTGAGGGCTGGAGGCATCTTCTCTCCTCGTGGCAACGTTTGAATCCAGGGTGGGACTTCCAGGGATGCTGTGGCATAGACAAAAGGGCACTTCTGAGGCCCCTTGGGATGAATCCACGGCAGTACCAAAGCCAGAAAACCTCGCAGGGAATACATCCAGTTTTACAGAGGGAAGGAGGGCCAGGGAGGCATTTCGGGGTAGGGAACGGGGCGTTGTTGGGCCATAAATGGCTTTGTGGAGCGGCAGTGGAAGAGCCCAGCCCCGGCGGGTGTGGGTCGGCTCTGGCAGGCTCAGTCCCAGGCACAAACAGCTCCCCACCCACAGCTGCAGTCCCGGTGGCTGTGTCAGACTCTGCTGTGGGCTGAGCCCTTGGAAAGCTCCACCAGGCAGGTCTAGGGGCGCGCTGCCAGGTTTTCCCTGGCTGTTGGTGCAGGAATGCTGCCCCTCGGAGCTCCCGAAGCGAGCTGGGAGCCCTGGGAGCAGCAGCTGGGATTTTTAGCGGTGCTTTTCCCGAGGAATGGGATTCCCCTGATGTTGCCCCTCCTGGCCCCAAGCAGAGCCAAAAACGGGAGTAACGGGAATAAAAGTGTGAAACTTTGTGCCTTTCCCCCTTGAACGTGCCAAACTCAGGGTTGTGTTGTGATGGGGCTTCTGAGCACGTGGCTGAGGCTCAATCCTCTTGGTTCTCACCCAAATCCTGGTGGATCGGGTGCTGCCAAACCCAAATCAATGCTTTTTTTATTTTTTTCTTGGATTCCCGGAAGATCCAAACCTGGAAGGAGTTTTCAAGCTCCATTTAATGAAATGTTGTCTGTGGTGGCTTTTGTTGGGTTTTTCCCCCTGGTTTTCATTGGGGGGGATGGGATATTTCAGGGCTTGCAGTGTTACCCTGTGATCTCAGTCCAGTGTCCCGTCAACCACGGGCACTGTGGGCCTCTGGAAAACCCCTCTGGGATTCTTGAAAAGGGAGAGGGTCTCGGGATCTTGGTTTTTAACGTGAGGATGGACAAGAGCCGAGGAGCATCCGCCACCCTCTGACTCTCGCTGGTGCCAGTGCGGGCTTTATTTGGACGTGGATTTTTGGAGAAGGCCGCTCCAGCTCCTCTGCAAAGCCCATCCATGGGCACGTGGGGCCAGCAGGCAGCTTTGATTCCAGGTTTGCCATCCACGGGTGCGTGGGGCCAGCAGGCAGCTTTGATTCTGGGTTTGCACAGGACAGAGATGAACCGCAGGCACGGCAAATGACTAAACAGCTTCGTTACCGCGTCGTTAATTACCTTCATCCCCGCTGCTCTGGCCCACGCTCTGCTCCGAGGCAGAGCACTGCCGAGGTGCTGCCAGAGCTGTGCTGCTCGTCCGGAGCTGTCAGGGGAGAATGATGAGAGTCCCTTCGGCCGGTGAATCACTGCTCTGGTTTGGGGGAGGCGAGCTCTGTGCGGAGGGAGTTTGCCTCGCGTGACCCGCCGGGGTTGTGTCTGCACTCAGCTCTTGGAGCGACTTCCCTGTGCCCTGTCCCACTGAGGGGATGGGAATGGCTGGGCTGGCTGCACCACAGGGCAAAAACCCCCGTGGAAATGTTGTTAAAGGCCGTTATTTCCTCATTTTGCTGAGTATCAGGCTTTTCTGCGAGCGCTGGCTGTAGACTTTGGGTGTGAAACGTTAATGGCAGCATCTCCTTGTTCTGCTTTGGGCGGCATTCTGAGGCCCAGGGTGGGTTTCTTGGGGTTGTGCTGTGCAGGGACAGGAGCTGGACTTCGATGATCCCTTCCAGCTGAGGATATTCCATGATTCTTCGTCCTTTTTTTTTTTTTTTTTTTGCTGTGCAAATAAGGGGTTGATTTTGNTCTGCTGTGCAAATCAGGGCTTGATTTGAGTGACAGGACCTCATGTTTGGGGACAAGGAACCTTGACGATTTCATTTGGGGCGCTGCTGTGCTCCAAATAAATGGCAAATAAATGGCAATAAATTCCAGCTGGGCAGAGGAGCAGGGGGTGGGCTGGAGGGAGGGAAACACATTCCAAGTGCAGCTGGAAGAACGCTGCTCCAGGTTCCCAGCGCCTGGGTTATTCCTGGCCAGGGCTAATGATGATGTATGAGCCTTACAGAACACTCTTCATCCTGACACCTCCGCTGGAGAGGTCTGTGACATTATTCTCACTGGGTACAGGTGGGAAAATTAATTCACAAGGAGAGAAAAGTTTAGCCAAGCAGCAGAGCTGGGGAGGAAGTGTTGGTGTCCTGAAGCAGTGTGAGGCTTTGCCTTGCAGGAGCCTCTCCCAGCTCCTGGAATTCGCTGGTGCTTTGGTTGCTAAACCAAGCCCTGCTGTTTCGGAAGGTCAGCAAGCTTTACACCCCTTGTTCCTGCGTAATTCCTCGTCTGGTGGCTTCCGTGGGGTGCCACAAAGGGCTCTTAACCCCATGTCCCAGCATCTGCCGTGTGCTGCCAGGGGGAAAATCAGACACGAGTTTATCATCATCACCCTCTCCCCTCTGCCGAGCAGCTGCTGGCAGTGCCACCTGCCAGCGCTTCAGCTCTCACACGTCGCTCACAGGGCTTGTTGCGGAATTTTTGAGGGTGTTTGGGGGGATGTCAAAGCTTTTGCAGCACCCTAAAAAGCCCTGGGAAAGAGCAAGGCCCGTGGCTGGTTTGGGATGGGGCCCGTGGATGGGGTCACACCTCTGTGGGCAGGGCTGCCCAGTCCCAGGGACACTGGCACCCCTTTTCTCACCTGCTTCTGGGACAGAATCCTCATTTTAGCACGGACAAACCAAGTTTAAGGGCTGAATGACACCAGGACACACTGCCTGCTCCTGAAATGCATCTGTGTCCCTTTCTCCCTCTCTGGTTCCTCGCTCAGGGTGCAGAACTCTGCATCCCTCTGTCTCGTCCCTGTTTCCTGCCCTGTGTCTCTCAACTATTAGCAGCTAAAACCTGTTCCTTGCAGTTTGTGGAGGTTTTTCCCCTTATTTCTCCTTGCATGGGTCCTGCTGAGCCATTCTGCACCAGCCCAGGGATCTGCCAAGGCTGTGCCTGACTCTCAATTTTTTTGTCTGCTTTATGCAACCCCGCTGCTCCCGCCCTGGTGCCACGGGGATGTGTTGGCCAGGAGACACCCAGCAAGGAGGAGTGGGTCAGCACCAGTGGGAGCAGGGATAGAGCCAGGAAAATCCACAAAAACCCACAAAACTCAGGGAAATCCCGTGCTGGCCAGGTGCCGTGTGCCTCCCTTCCTGATCCGCTCTTTCCCTTGGCTTCCCCTCGGTGCCTCTCCAAGGTGCTGGCTCCGCTGCCTCCCTCAGCTTCTCCACCACCCTGGGAAGAGCTGGATGGAGGCACAGAGGGGGGGAAAAGGGCTCTGCATGCCAGCCCTGCCCTCCCCGTGTGCAGCGCTGCCGAGCTCCCCCTCCCGAGCTGCGGCACAGATGGCCCGAACAGTTTGGGGAGCAGATTCCCTCCGTTTGTGGAAAGGCAAATAGGCTTTGAAGTGCCTAAACTGCTACAGCAAGAGTGATGGGGGAAATTGGGGCGTTTTTTGGGGGGATTGGTATTAGGTTTGCTCCCTTCGCTCGCAGCCAGAGGCGGTGGCACACGCAGGGGGATCCTGAGCCGTGGCGTCGTGGCACAAACCTGTCCAGCATCTCCCAGCTGTCACTTGGGAGGTGATGCAGGCTCACTTTTGGCAAGCTTCTCGCTCATTAAGGGGTTTATCACCTGGAGAAGTCACTGGGGTGGAAAGAGCCGTTTCTGCCTGGTGGAAAATCCTGCCATTTACTCCGTGAGCTAAAGGTCAGGCTGGCAATCTCCCCTGGTCAGATAAAATAAGAAACCCTCCCCTCTCTGCTGCCTGGGCTTGCTCTGGAGCACTTTTTGTTATCCCAGCATTCCTGTGGGAGGGAGCAATGGGCTGGGGAGATTCTGGAGCTGGTTCCCTGCTCACTCCCAGGCTTCACTCACGTCCCCACCCCACGCTCAGACACTGCTGCTGCCCACCAGGAGCTGATGAAATGCCACGCAGGGAAGTTAAGGAGAGCTCGAGATTCCCACTGCAGCTGTGCAGGATGTGGCACGGCCCAGAATTCCAGCCAGGCTAAAATCAAATTAAAGTTTCCCAGCGTGATGTTTGAGGAGGGGGAGGAGGGAGGAAAAAAAAATAATAAAAAAAGAGATGGGATAAAAGAAAAACCCCAAACAAAAAGAGCCCCCCGCAGAGTTCATCTGGTGGATGGAGTTACATTAAGTGAATGGAAATTAAAGGCTTTTCATAGAGATCTTCAGTATAATTTGATGGAAGACTTTAATTATTTCAAAGTGCCTAAGAAAAGGAGCTTGCAGTGATTTCAGGAAGGGAAGGGGGAGCTCTCATAAAAATATCTCTCTTCAGCAGCGTTTTGAGCTGTTGTTGGACTGAAAGGCTGCTGTCAGCTCCAAGAGAGGGATTTGAAAATCCTGTGCCCCCCATCCCTCCCCAGAGAGCAATTCCTGCCTGAGTGGCAGCAGCCTGGGAAGAGGGGGACAGGGAGTGAGAGCAGGAGGCTGCAGGAGGAGCAGAGACTCCTTTATCAGCCTTCCCAAGGCACGGGGGATGGAGAGGGCTCCTGGCTGGGAACGTGGGGAGTTGGGGTCTCTGGTGGAGTTTCAGGCAGAGAGAGACCCCGGGGACGTGGTCCATTGTGGTCGTCGTGCTGAGGTTGTCACTCATCCAGTTCTTGCTTGGACAGCTCAGGAATTAATGGGTCCAGACAAGGTCTCCAGGCTGACATAAATCCAGGGATCTGGAGGCCGTCCATTCTTTCCCTGGGACTTGGATGCTGTGCTCCTGCTCCAGCCTGGCTCGCTTTGAGGCAGAAATGTGGCCTCTTCGGGCTCTGAATGCTCAGTGTTTCCAGCTGCTCCTCTTCCCCAGACACTGAGGTCTCTACCTCCCTGTGCCCCTCTCTGGGACTGGGAGGGCAGGAAGCTGAAGCACTGGGGGCAGGACTGTACAGGATCAGGCTTAGAATCCAACATTTAGGTTGGAAAAGACCTGGCTGCCCTGGCTGTGTTAATCACTGGGGTCACCACCTGGCTGTGCTCTCTGAGGGTTTGTTGTCGGGGCAGCAGCATTTTTGGGGGGTTGGCAGAGAGAGAATGACCCCCTGATGTTTGTGATTTCATTCAGGCTGAGGACGGAGGGGAGGAAAAACTGCTCCAGCTCAGTCTGGGGGTCTGATCAAGGGGGAGGAAAAGCTGCTCCAGCTCAGTCTGGGGGTCTGATCAAGATCCTTCCTCCACCTTCAGTGATGTTCTCTCCCACCAGCAGTATGGAAACTACTTTTGGGAAGGAATAATGTGGATTTTAGCATTAACAGCTTTTCTTTTTGGGGGCAGGGGGAGACTCAGGGGCTGCCATTTGACAGCACTCAGCAGCAATCAGCTGGGCTGGCAGCTCCTGGGCAGCTGGAGTAGTTTGGAAGCCTGCTGGGCTCCAGACTGCTCCAAAATGAGCTGTGCTGAATCACAGCCACTCCCTTGTCCCTCTGCTTGGAGTGGGGCTGAGGTGAAGTGAATTCCAGAGGGTGGGGGAATAAAACCCAAGTGGTTCCCATGAGCTGGGGAGTTAAGGCAGCCTGGAGAGTGGTTTCTGCCTCGTGGCTGAGCTCAGCGAGCTCTAACTGATGATTTTCCCTACATTAGGGCGTGCATAATGTCCTTCCCTGGTGGATTCATGGGTGCCTGATGGGAGCCGAGCTGAACACGCAGCCCTTCCCTCTGTGAGGAAATCTTTCTCTCCTCTAGCAGGCTGTTATCTCATGAAACTCAGAGAAACCACGAGTTTTTCTATGAGCCTGCATGCCCATGAAGTTTGGCTGGGAGCTGGCCATCCTATGCCAGATTGACTGAGGATGGGCACAGAAATGGGTGTTGAAAGCTCAGCTGCTTCAGCCTCTTTTTCTCTGTTGCTGAGACACAACCAGAAGTGCCTGGATGGGAAGGGCAGATTCTGGATGTCACATTCCCGAGTCCCGTTGGCCCATCTGGGCAGGCAGGCTGTGACTTTGGGCCTGGGGCTGGCAGCTGCATTAGGACGTGGTGCTGGGCTTGGATGGATTACAGGTCAAGATGCAAACGCTGAGGCTGGGCTGAGCCTGGGTAACGAGGACAGTTTAGGATAGAGCTGGAGGAGAGGGATGCGATGAGGCTTTTCAGAGCGCTCAGCTCGGGCGTAACTTTGCACTTCCCTCATTTAACCGGAGTTGATGTTGAGCCAGCCATGAGAACAACTGCAAAGCCAGCCCTGGGCAGAGCTCCTCCCCGCTGGGTTTGGGAACTGGACATCACTGATGAGGCTGAGCGCTCTGGGAGCAGTTCTGGGCACGCTGCTGGGCCAGGAGCACGGCCAGCCTGGTTACAGGGAACCTGGAGCAGCAGCGAGGCAAGGTGGGCACGGAGGATTTGTTCAGGGGGCGGATTTGTTTGTGACGCCGAGGCCGTGCCCTGGGCCTTTGCGGGGCTCTGTGCCACGCTTTGCCAACGGAGCCCAGCGATCTCTGCTCGCTGCACACGGAGCCCCCGGAGGAAGCCCACGGCTGTGGTGTCACTCCTCATCTTGTACCACGCTGCAGACAGGAGGGAGAGTGGAGTAAAACCTCCCTGAGTATCTGTGAGATTTATCCCGTGCTTGGCTCTTTGAATGCCGGCTCCGTTTGAATCACGGGGTCACAGAATGGTTTGGGTTGGAAGGGGCTTCAGTGCTCATCTCGTCCCACCCCCCTGCCATGGGCAGGGACACCTTCCCCTGGACCAGGTGTCAGAATCAATGCTGGAAATTTCTGTGGCTGTGGGGTTTTCCTCAGGGCTGTCTTTGGGGTGGTTTTAGCGCTTTTGGGGATCTCTGCTCGCCTTGAGTGCAGAACAGCTGAGACCTCCTGCAGGAGCGGCTCTGCCTGGGCACGCTCCCCTGAGCAAAACAGGCGAAACGGTGAATAACTCAGGCAGGACCACACGGGAAGGGTGGAGCTGCCCTGGAACTGTGTCTGTGAAGCGCCCAGGTACCGGAGAAGCAGAGGATAAAGCAGGCAGGGAGGAGTTTATCTCGAGGCTTACGAAACTTGAGCGGTGCTCAGTTCCAAAGCGCTCCTTGCATCACCAGGCAAGCTGCTCTGAGCCCGAACTTCCCGTCGTGCAAAAGGTTCCCCAAGCCTTAAATAAACCCACGAAAGGCCACGAGACGGGGAGGGGAGCGTGGTGAGAAACTTGAGAGGTGCCAGAGCCGAGGCAGTGGAAGACAAGTCGTGTCTGCGAGCGAGTTCCGTGTGCTGGCGGTGTGGTGAGGGGAAGAGCTGAGCGGGCTCCTGCCAAGGATGTGCGTGTGAGGGTTTGTCTGGTCTCCCTCCCAGCAGTGTATCGCCAGGCAGGAGAGGAAATTTCCTTCTGCCAGCCAGCATCGCCTCTCTCCCGTCCTTTCCCCACCCCTGCTCCAGGGATGCTGCTCCTGCTGAGCCAGGAGGGTGAGGGCTCCTTTCCCAGGGGATCTCTGTTGGATTAAAAGCCAATCCGACTCCCTCAGGCTCATGCCCTCACCAGGGAGGGAGGTTAGCAAATAACATCCCCAAAAATGCCTGAATTCTCCGCTTGTGTGGCTGGTATTTCCCCTGGAGCCAGAATTCCCCTCTTTTACATGGGATTTGGTGAGTGGTCACAACAAGCAGAGGAAAAGTGCCAGGGCTGCCCGTTCTCCTCCATCCCTCTGGGTTTTGGGTGTTTCATCTCAGCAACACGTGAGCACCGCACCCCTCACTGGTGCCCTTTGCTGGTAATTAATCAAACCCATGCTTTTCTGGCCTGAAATCCCTTTTTTTTTCCCTTCTTGTCACTTTTGCTACAAGCAGGATTAAAAGCTTCTCTCATGCAAAATAATGCCTTTAATTGCAGCTTCACATCCAAGTTTGGACTTTGATTCTGCCTTCCTGTGCAAGACTATTTATTGCTGCATTATTCTTTTGCATCTGCTGGCCGTGTGCAGCTGTGCCGCCTCACGAGCCTCTCCCAGCTCCTGTATTTTCCTTCTATCCCATTAATTTTGCAGGTTTCCTTGCTCCCTTGCCCCCAAGCCTATCACCCCTGTGCTTCCTCGTGCCTATTCTCAGCTTGGCATCTGTCCTCGTTCCCACCTCCTTCCCCGTGCATATGCTCCCTGTCATCCAAAGCACCCCCAGCAATCCTTGCTCCATTAAAACACACAGATATCCTCCTCAGCCATTCACAAATTTCCTCCTCCTATCCTCAAAATCCAGGCTTTTGGAGCTGGGATGGATCAAAATGTTCCTCGGGTGATAGGCGGGAGATTAATCTGTTTGTTTCACTCACGGCTTTGGCAGCAATAAAAAGGAGCAAACCCGGCTCTTTGGCCATAAACCACCTCTTGCAGGTTGGTTTGTTAGAGGCTGCTTTGTTTTCCTTCCTTCTCCCTCTTGAATCTGCCAGGGACTCTAAGTTAAACAAATAGATTAATCTTCTTTCTGTAGCCCAGAGATCAGGTTGATGCGTTTAAGAGCTTTTTCTCCCTCCAGACTCCTGAGATGTTCACAGCTCCGATTCATATTTTAGAACTTCCTTCATGTGTAAAGAGCCTCGTTGGTAGCAGCAATTCTTCACTACCAGCAAACAGGGCTCCGTGCTCCTCGGGTTCCTTTTCTTCTCAGAGAGCCGAAAATTTTCCATCAGAGCCTTTTTTGATAAAAGGAGGGTTTTTGGTGGGTGTTGTTTTTTTTTTTTTTTGGTGGTGGAAAAAGAGCAGCCTTTGGAGAGGCGGGGGGAACAGCCTGAAACCTGAAGGTCTCCTTCAGAAGGTGTTTGGCGAGGCTCGGTGTGCTGAAGGTGGGATCACTGCGGGCCAGGTGGCTGAGAGCGGCTTCCCAAAAGCGTCTCCACTTAGCCAAACACGAGTGTGGCACAACTGGAGGAGTCGTGGCTTTTGGAGGAGGGGAAAACGGGTTTGTGAGCGGCTCTGTTTGCTGTGATCAAAGGCGGTGCACTGGGGGCAAGGAAACCTCAGGAAAAAGGATGTTCTGGAGCAGTTCCCTCTGAACGCAGCGCTTGGCGCGTTGTGAGCGCAGTCCTTGGGGTCCCCAGTGGGTTTTTCATCCACTGTGTGCCCTCACAGTGTGGTTTTGCAAGAGACAGGCCAGAAGGTTGGAAGAATTAAAGGTTTAATGCCAGCCAGGTGCTTGGGTCTTGCACTGCCTGGGGAAAGATGTTTTGCTAAAATTGCTAAAGCTGTGGGACAACTTCTACTACCCCAGGTTCCTCCAAGCTCCATCCAACCTGGCCTTGGACACTTCCAGGGATGGGGCGACCCTGGAACATCCATTTGAAACGGCCACGGTGGTTTGTTCCCTACTGGAACAAAACCCGGGCTCCAAAACTCGATTTTTATCCATTTCTCAGCGTGACACCTTTGCTGTTTTGAAGCCTTTTTCCCTGTTAAGCTTTTGATGAATCCAAGGCTCTGGCTGTGCTCGTTTATTCAGAGCTCCTTTGCAAGCAGACTCGCTGAGCAGCTCAGATTCTGCTCACCTCAGAGTGTCCCCAGGCCACCTCAGCTGGAGAGATCAGTTTGCATTTCCCGTCCCAAAAATCCCCTCCCTGTGCTGCCGTGTGCAGTGCAAACTCTGCTCTGTCCCTCACCCAGAGGTGCTTTGATGGAAGTGAAGCCCTGCAGAGCGGGCAGGAGTCTTCTGCTGAATAAACGTGGCACAAAAGATGTGTCAGGAGAGCCCCTTTAGGCGGGGAAATCGGCTGTACACGGAGGCGTTTGTGCCTGCCAGGGCTGGGGAGGCAAACAACGCTTTCCTTGCTTCTTTGGAGATGCTTTTTGACCTGCCCAGAATCTTTATCCAAGGTAAACAACCCCGAGCCTTGTATTCTGTGCTCAGAACGGCCAAGGATTGAGGTGCTGGCTGCGGGGTCAGAGGAGCAGCGCTGCTGTGGCCGCCTCCGGCCCCGTTCAGTGACAGCTCGCTGTCCTTCCCAGCGGGGAGAAACCCTTCCCTTCCTCCTACACCTGCAGCCTCTCCTCTTCCCCCAGCCTGGTGGTGATTCTTCCCTTCAGACAGCGGCTCCGAGCCAATTAAGAGTGTCTCACACAGTCCTCGCTGCGGGAGACCACGGTGCTTTTTAACTGCTATTGTTTGTTAATAAAAATAAATCGCGGGCACCAGGGAGGGAGGGAGGGAGGGAATCCCACACGGCCTCGGTTTTCTCTTTTCCTTGTGGTGTTTTAATCAGCGGATGGTCACAGCCAGGGAGGTTTTGGTCACAGCCAGGGAGGTTTTGGTCACAGCCAGGGAGGTTTTGGCAGGTGATGTGGGGAGGGATGTGCTGGGATGTTCATTCCTGGGGTGTGTGTGTGTCCCCATCCTCTGTGCAAGGTGCAAATCACGGCTCAGCTTCGCCGTGAGGGGGCTGTGAGGCAAAACTGGGGCTGTGCTGCTGCCAGGAGCAGGCATTCCTGGCAGGGGGATGGGGCAGCTGGAGCAGCATCCTCCTCCCTGCGGCAGCAGAGGCTGGGGGAGCTGGTCCAGGTGGCGAGGCTCGGGTGGCTCTGCCAGGGAGGGCGGGCAGGGTCACCCCCAGCGACCCCACAGCTGCACGGATCGGGGGTTTCGCTCCCAGTGCCGTGCACATCCATCGTGCTGAGGGCTGGCTCAGCAGCCCCTGGGTTTTCTGTGTGGAAGGCTCTGAGGGAGGGCAGGGAGGGCAGGGCAGCTGCATCTCGGGGGGCTTTGTGGTGTGGCTGAATTCCAGACCCGGCTCGAACCCATGGCCAGGATCAAGTGAGCTGCCCCAGCCCCTGGGTTTTAGCGCTGCCGAGTCGGTGCTGTAATGGGAGTTTTGTGAGCGTGGCTGAGGGTTCAGGTGGGGTTTCCACACTCATAATTCACTTCTCGGTGCCAGCAGAGCTCTCCAGCACTGACAGAGCCCGGGAGGACCGATGGGTCGGGTGATAAAACCTGTGGAGGGGAGGATAATTGGATGAAGATGTCCTGAGACTGAAGTCTCCTTGTGCTCGCGGGTCCGGGGTTGATAATGCTGGGGGAAAGCTCGCTCTGAGATAGCCCGACCTCTGGGAGGAATTAGGATGGGGACACGCTGCTTTTATCTCTGAGCAGTGATAGGAAATTTGATCAGGCTCTGCTAATTCTGGGGAGGATTGAGAAGGGTGAGATGAGAGGACTCAAGGCTGGGGAGAGAGAAAGTTAAAGAAAATAATCCACAGCAACGAGAAATGTCAGGAATACAGTCGTCCTTCTGCTTCACTGCCTCCAGAATTCTTTTCTCCTTGAAGTTTTCTTGCTTCTTTTTCTGGAAGTCACGAAGGGTGGAGGGGGAAAAAAAAGGAGAAGAGAGGGATAAAACACAGCTAGGAGAAAGAAAAAGAAAATTCCATTTTATGTATCAGCTGAGCAGGTGTTTGTCACTAATATCACCTCCCCTGGGCTGCCACCTGCTCCGGGGTTACCTGGCTGACTCTCCTGGAGAGGTGAGATGTGATGGGGAGCCCCAGGCTCCTTTTATCCCCCTGACACCTGGGGAAGGGAGATACCACAGCTCTGCCTCTCACCCTGGCACCGGTGTGAGGACAAAGAGAGGGGAGGCTGCGAGCGAAGCAGACTCTTTAGTGCTGATGAAATCTAAAAAACGAGACGTGGTTTTTATAGGAACATAGAAACTGCCAGACTGGAACCGAGCTCTGCTCCATGTTGTTAAGTATCCTTTTTAAGCACTGCCTGCTTCCCGAGGCTGTGAGGAGCCTTGCCCCCAGGGCTGATCCTCCCAGCCCTCAAAAACGGGGAATTCACCAGTTCCTCGCAGCGTGAAGGGTTTGCACCCCATCCGAACCTTAATTTGTATTTTTTCCCCCCAAATTTACCACTGTAACCCCAGCCATTCATTCTCACTATAGACGTCGATCCTTCCCTCAGCCTCACGGAGGTTTTTGTGACTGCGACGATACCTCGTGCTAATGATTTACCTGTGCTAATTATGCATTTTTTGCCGAGCGAAACGTACTGGTGGTGGCTTTAAACGGAGTGATTTTTCAGTTTAATGGAACTCACATCTTTGTGGCCCCGGGGCAGGCTGGCAATGGAGCTCTCCCCTCCCGCTGAGACGCTTTCTGGAGCTCAGCAACGCTTGTTGAGATGTTTCTCAGGTTCTTCAGGTTCTTCCCCCCTTGCCTGTTCCATTTAAACCCGAGCCTCTCAGCAGATGAAGCTTTACAAAAGCAAAGAGCTCTCTTTGCCTGTCGAAAGGATGAAACAGGCCTCGTTAAGGTGGTTGTTGGTATTTCCCGACAGCTTTCCCCCAATTCCTGGCTGCTCCGCAGCTGTTCAATTTGTTGTCTCAGCTGTGAGGATCACTCCAGCTCCGCTCGAGCTGCGTGTTCTCACCATTCATCAAGCTTCTGGTGAGGCAGGGAGAGATCCATCAACACCAAAGCCCCCTCCCAGCTCCTGCTTGGGTAAAAGAAAAGCTGCCTGGAGAAGGTGGAATGTGCTGCCAGGTTTTTCCGGGGTGTTTGTGGTTTCTCAGCTTGCAGGAGAAGGCGCGGAGGGGGGGCTGCAGCGTGGGGTTGCATCGGGATTAAAGCAACACCTTGGGGTTTTTGGGAAGCCTGGGCCTGGCACTGCTTCCCAGGGCGGCTGGAGGTGCTGAGCCCTGCCTGGCTCCGGGGCTTTGTGGGGTCAGCTGTGGCCAGGAGTGGGGTCTGAAGGGTGATGGCGATTTTGGAAGTGCACAGGGTGCTCAGAGAAGCTGTGGCTGCCCCTGGATCCCTGGAAGTGTCCCAGGCTGGGCTGGACGGGTCTTGGAGCAGCCTGGGATGGTGGAAGGAGTCCCTGCCCATGGCAGATGGTCTTTAAGGTCCCTTCCAGCCCAAACCACTCCACAATTCCACGAAACAGCAGCAGATTCCTTGAGTGTCCCTGTCAGGCTGAGCAGAGAGGTGGCTGCTTTTCAGGGATGTCTTCATTATCTCCGTGGCAGCTTCAGCAGAGGGGCGTTTTTGGGTTTTCTTTTTGTGGTTTAACATTTTATTCTGCCTTTTGGCTTTTGCTCTACTGTCTAAGAATTTTTTCTGCAGAAATCTCCAAATACCAGGACGCTGTGGTGATAGTAGTGAGGAAGAGCAGCAGCTCACACAGTCATTAAAAATGTATCAGCAGTTTCAGAAGCAACTTGCTCCCTCTCGGAGGCAAATCGTCCATAATTCTGCTTGGTATTTAGAGACTTATCTCCAGAGGGAACACAAAACTCTCCAGTATAGCCCTGATTTACTTTATTCTCTCGAATCTTCAGAGCTGAAGATTGAACAAAAAAAAAAGGGAGGCTTAGCAGAGAAAGAATTCCGTATTTGTGCTGCACGCAGGGGTCAGCTCGTGATCCAGCAGCAGCTTCTCAGCAAGGCACCTCCCACCCTGGAGGGCCCAGGGAACTCTTTCCCAGCCATCCCACTCCTTTTTGGGGGAGCAGATTGGGAATGCTCCACAGACAGCTGTCCATCAAGCAGGCTCTCCCAGCCTGCTGTCAGCACAGGAAAGAGGAGCCGCTGAAGCAGGAGCTGTGAACGCACAGCTCCTGACGTGTTCTCAGTGCAAACTTCAGCAGAGGAAGTTGGTTTGATTTATTTTCAGCCAGCTGAGGATGAGTCTGGGATAAGTCATCTTCACAGGCACGAGAATTAGTGTGGCAAGCTGCTAAATAGCTTCGTCTCTTCGGGGTTTTCTTGGCTTCTGAGGTTTTCTATTTGTGTGGCACGGAGGGAAGCTGTCCTCCTCCCCTCTCCGAGTGGAATTTGGGGCCGCACCGCAGTGGGTACCCCAGCTGCAGCCACAATTCACCTGGGTGGAACTCCTGTTTTCCAGCGTTTCCTGGGGAGAGGAGGGACAGGCAGATGCACCTTGCAGCTGGAAGGCAGCTTGGGAGGATGTCGAGCTCAGCAAGGCAAAAACAAACGCACAGCGAGGGCGTCTGAACTGTGCTCACCCCCCTTTAGTGCCTGAGTTCGGGGAGGGGGCGGCGAGTGGGGACTGGGCAGAGGGGTGTGAGGACTGAAACACCTCCTTGCTCATTTGAGAGCAACTTCGACGCTGGGCTAGGAGGAAAATCCCGTCTCTCCTTCCCTCCTTACCCTAAATCTGGAATCCCAGCGTCTGTGCAGGTGTGCTGGTGGGGAGGCATCCTTGTGCTCCTCTCCCCAGGTGCTTTGCAGTCACCTCCAGCAGCCAGATGGTCCGTGGGCACGGCTTGTAGGATCCCGTGTTTGCTGCTGTTTGGCAGCCCCCGAGGTGCATTCCTATTGCTGACAGCTGTTCCCCGGGCCCGCCATCCAAAATCCAGGCCCTCCTGCGGGGTGGGGAACGCGCGAGGTGGAGCAGCATCCCCCTGTGCTCCATGTCCTGGGTAATTACAGCCCTGCCGCTCCCGGAGCAGAGCTCAGCGGGCGCCCTGGATTTATTGCTCAGCTCTGGTTAACTCCGAGCTGCTGACGCACGGGCAGCTGCTGCTTCCCCGGGAATCTCCTCAGCAGCCTCTCCAGCAGGCTGCAGACGGGAGGAGAGGCCTTGGGGTCCATCCCTCAGAGCGGGGAGTCCCAGGAGCCTCTCCCCTTTCCCACAGGAGTGGTTGCTCCTTGTGCGCTTTGTCTTTGCAGCGTCTGGAATGAGAACAACTCCTTTTAACCTCGTGGTTCTCAGGATCACCGAGGCTGGAAAAGCCCTCCCAGACCATCGAGTCCAGAAAAGCCCTC
>VZRQ01006969.1:1694327-1739065 GCA_013397975.1 Machaerirhynchus nigripectus
CCCCCCTGAGCCTCCTTTTCTCCAGGCTGAGCCCCTTTCCCAGCTCCCTCAGCCGTTCCTGGGGCTCCAGCCCCTTCCCCACCTCCTTTTCTTTCTCTGGATACTCTCCAGCCCCTCAGTGCCTTCCTTGGGGTGATTCCATAGAGCTTTGGCAGGGAATGATGGGGATGTAAACTCCAGCACCCTCCTCGAATTTCAGGCAGTCGTTTCCCTCCTGTTTGGCTGGAAATTGAGGGGTTTGTTACCCACTTTTCCCTGCCCTGGTCCTGCTCTGAGCCTCCCTCAGCTTTAGCTGAGCTGTGGCTGTTCCTCACCAGGGGCTGGCAAGGAAAGCACACCGGGGTAGCAGTGCAAGAAGTAGGACCTGAAAGGACCTAAAAAAAGGAGGAAAAGAGGACTGTGAGTGTTTGGGGGAACAGCTTTAGAGCCAGAACCGAGCACGAGGGAGCTCTTCGGGTGGCAAACCTCGAGCTGCCCTCGCCATCCTGCTGTCTCCATCCCTGCTTCCCCAGGGAAGGGATGTGTGCGTGTGCCTGTGTGAGCTGCACGAGCTCCAGCTCCACATTCCGGGCTCTGAGCGGTTCTGACGTGATCCTGCTGCTTTGTCAATATCTTGGAAAGTTTGGAAATAACTGCTTCAAAGTGCTCAAATGATACGGTGCTCCACAATCTGTCTCTGCTGCTAAGTAACCAGAAGGCCATGTGCTTAACCTTTTAGGGCTTCTCTTCCCCAGGAATTACTCTGGAGCTCCCACTGAAAAGAGGCAAAAAAAAAAAAAATTGAGGAAATTGCTATTTGCCCTTCACAGAGGTGGCTCGCGATTTCCAGGTGGTTTCGGGGAGTTTCTGGCTTTTAAAAACGGGTTGAGCGTGCTGAAATCAGGATGCTCTTCCCGTGTCTGGCTGACAGCTGAGCATGAGACCCCTCAGTTTTCTGGAATGGAGATGATTGGGATGCAGGAGGCAGAGCTGCTGGTGGGAGCTTCCCAAGGGAGGCGTGATCCAGGAAGGGATCAAACCCCAGGGAGTGGAGGTGTCCCAGGGCTCCCTGGGATTTTCTTTCTGTGGCCCTGCCTCTGCATTTCCCCTCTGTGAAAGGGGAAGGTCCCTGTGGAGAGTGCTGAGATAAGCTTGGAGGAAGTCTAAATGTAATCTAAAAATAGATTAATTGGAAAATTGCAAGTGAAAGGCTGCGTCTTGCTCGGACAAAACTCCTGGTAACTTCAAAGGCAGATTAAAGACTTTGCCTGTGTCAGGACTTGGGTTTTTGGCCCAGGCAGGAGACAAATGGAAGCGTGTGAGGATGTTTGCCAGCGAGCTGGGGAAGGGAGAGATAAGGTAACAGATGAAACACTCAAAGTCAGCATTTAAGGACATTGCTGCCTGTGGAGATAATTTTATCAACTCCAGAGACAACCATTTTTTTTTTTTTCCTATGAAGTAAAATCTGCCCTTTATGAAGCTGTTTAAAATGGTATTTGTTACAAATTTGATTAACTGTGCTGCAGGAGCCTGCTGTGGGACAGCCAGTGCCAATATCCGTGCTGATGATGAGTTTGTGGGTTTTCCACCTCCTGCCTTTCATTTTGATGGTGTTCTGACTTTGGAGCTTGGGCCTCTGTGTGCTGGGGTGGTGAGACCTTGTGTGAGGAGAAGAAAAAGACCCTCTTGGTCTTGTGCTGCATCCTCTTGTTTCCTGGAAGGGAGGGAAGGAGGTGACTGGAATTGTGGCAAGGAATTGGTTTCTAGTTTGGTGAGGCCCAAGTGACTCTCTGCCTCCTAAACCCATCCCTCAAATCACGTTTTGCTAGGAAAATGTTTTGTCCCATCCTAAAATCAGAAGTCAGTATTATATAATGAGTTGCAGGCTGCTCTGAATGGAAATAAAAAGCAGGGGGGTGGGTGAGAATAGAAGTCAGAGATGTGACTCAATATTGATTTCCACTTGTTTTTGTTGAAACGCTAAAAATGCCAAGATGAAATATTTGGACTTTTCCTCGTGTTCCTTTTCCATTTTTTTTTTTCTTGCTAGAATCTCTCTGCCCAGTTTGATTCCAACCCCTGAATAATTCATAGTCCGTAAATAGCTTCCTCCTCCTCGGGTAAATGGAGCCTTTGTGTGCCCAGTGCTCGGCGAGCTGGGAGCTGTGTGGTGCTGCTGGGGGAGAGCAGAGGGGCTCACGGCCGTGTTTTGTGTCTCCCCGCAGAGTTATGTCATGCCCAGACCACCGCAGGGCTCCATGAGGATTTATGGAAGATGCTCCGTGTCTTGGCGCCTCTGGTGCTCCTTCTGCTGTGGCTGATGCGGATCTGGGCCAGCCCCCACTCCCTGAGGATTGGTGAGTGCACACCTCGCTCTGCTCTGGGTTTGTCCAGCGCTGTTTGGCCGCTCTGGAGGAATTCTTGGAGCGGGGGAATCCTCCCTGCCTCGGTGGGGTGTCCCCGTTCGGGTGGGGCTGACACCCTGAGCAAAGGTTCTCTCCTTGCTCTCGTAAATGAAGTGCAGTTTGTGGTGAGTGGACACACCGAGCTCCTCCTGCGTTTTGGGAGCGTTCTGCCTTTAGTTTGTAAATGAAATTAGTTTCTGGTCAGTTGACACGCTTCCTGAAGTTCCTCCATGCATTTTGGGAACGTTCTCTACTTCTTGTAAATGAAATGCAGTTTGTGGCGAGTTCACAAAATTGCTGAAGTTCCTCCATGCATTTTGGGAATGTTGTCTCCTTCCCCTTGTAAATGAAGTGCAGTTTGTGGTGAGCGGACACTCTGAGCTCCTCCTGCATTTTGGGAATGTTCTGTCTTTAGTTTGTAAATGAAATGCAGGTTATGGTGAGTGGACACACTTGCTGAAGTTCCTCCATGTGTTATGTTCTCTCCTTCCTCTTGTAAATGAAGTGCAGCTTATGGTGAGTCCACAAAGCTGCTGAAGCTCCTCCCTGCATTTTGGAAAGGTTCTCTCCTTCCTCTTGTAAATGAAGGGCAGTTTATGATGAGCTGACAAATCTGCCGAGCTCCTCTCTGTGTTTTGGAAATGTTCTGTCTTCAGTTTGTAAGTGGAGTTAGTTTTTGGTGAGTTGACACACTTGCTGAAGTTCCTCCCTGCATTTTGGCAATGTTCTCCTTCCTCTTGTAAATGAAATCAGTTTACGGTGAGTTGACACAGTTGCTGAAGCTCCTCTTTGCTTTTGGGAATGATCTCTCCTTCCTCCTGTAAATGAAGTGCAGTTTATGGTGAATTTCCATATTTGTGTTGGTTTTCGTGGTGCTGGTGTTGCTCTTCCTGTGTAAATTCGAAGCCACCCCTCAAAGAGCCGCTGAGGAGCCAAACTCGTCCTTGCTGTGTCCTACCCCTCTCCTAAGCTCCACGTAACACGAAATATTTCTCTGTCACAAATATATCAGTGAGCAAGGGGTGCCTGAGCCCAACCTGCCCCCAGTCCAGGGGTGCCACAAGAACTGTGATAACCCCAAAATACCCCATTTCCAAGGAAGCCCCACAAATTCAGGCTGCGCTAAGAAGCGTTCGGGAAGAGGCACCATCATTTTTCCTGGCTGCCTGTGCGGATTAGGGAACAGAAACGCATCCAGAAACCTCACAGGGAAACTGACCTCACAGTTCTGACCCTGTGCTCTGACGTTTAGAAAGGAAACCGCTTCCACCCGCTGCCTGTGTTAACTATTTGTTGCAGATCAGCAGCTGATCTACTCCTCTCCCCCGTTTGCACCTTTCACAGGTGGCACACTCGAAGTAAAATTACCTCTCCCTTCTGCTAGTGGAGCGTGCAGCAGCTCAGGAAATGCGGGAGGGGAGGGTGAGAGCTGGCAGGAGCCTGGGAAGGGTGGCCGGGTGTTTTATATCCCCGGCATCCCTGAGCCACGTGGAGCGCTCCCAGCTCTGGCTGATGGGCACGTCCTCCCCTCGAGCCAGCAGGCAGGGATGGGGATGGAGGCTGAATCATCAGGATGCTGAAGGTGAAAAGCCTTCATTTTGTGTCCCATCTTTTTGTGTCCCAGTCCTTTTGCTTTGTGTCCCATCTTTTTGGGGAGCTCCGTGGTGTCGCCCTTGGACACAAAAAGAACCACGCAGACACCCTTTTGTCAGGATAGGCACCAGGGCCAAAAGAGGGCCTGGCCTCTTTATTCAGTCAGTTATATATCTTTTTAGAGACAACCATGGATTGGAGGATGAGGTTACCACCTCTCAATGACACTGGTCACACCAAAAATCTATCATATTTCTCCGCTTTAGGAAAAGAATGAAAACAATAGAGGCCGGTAGGAAAACATGGCTATGTTTACAGAAAAGTGCGTGAGAAATTCTATTACAGGAATGCAAACGTCGAAAGACTGCAAAACTCAGGGCGACGTGGTGGGGTTTTGGGAGTGTGGAAAAACAGGGGAGCTCCCCCGACAGCACGGAGCTGCAGAGCTGGGCTCTGTTGGTTCCCACCTCCCCAGAGTGAAAAGTGAAGGTGTTTGAGGCCTGGGACTGTGATGTTAAGTTTTTAAGGGCTGGAAACTCGAATGTGTGCTGCAGCTTCCAGGTGGGAATGGCAGCTGCCTTCCAGCTTGGCTTGGCTGGGGCGGTTTGATGAGTGTTGTTTCTTCGAGCCACAGTTTCATTTTTACGGCGCCTCCAACAAAAAAGTTAATAAAAATAAAGTGCAGAATAAAAAGAGGGGGAAAAATATTACCAGCAGCCCTGAAATCATTCCCAAATGCATGCTTTTGGCAAGGCAGGGAGATATGGTATCTAGCAACATAAATCAATGCTCTGCATGGGGAAGGGAAAACAGACCAGCAAGAACATTTAAATATTCAAAGAAAATGCACGCTAACATTTAAAGCACTCCTGAAAACCATCTGATAACGGGCTGCTGGAATGCCCAGGGGTGTGATCAGCAATGGGAAGTGAGCTGGGCAGTGCCAGGGCGGGTTCTTCACCAGGAATAAGAGATTATTGCCTGCAGCTCTTGGCTCCGGGCGGAGGGAAACGTGGTGGTGCTGAGTCAGGGGCACTTGGCTCGAGAACCGAGCCCTGAGCTTCCTTGCTGCTGCTTTTTTGGGGTTTGGGGTGGATCTTGGCCCTGGCAGCCCTCAGTGGAGCTGAGAGGCAGCAGATTGCCTCATCTCTGAGCACGCCGTGGATTTCTGCCGGCCTGGACAGGACCCACAGCGAGTGTTGCATTGCAGTGAGCTTGGGAAGCGTCATCTGTGCAAGAAATGGAGCAGAATGTGGGCTCCAGGGCGACCTTCCCCGTGCCCGTGGCTGCAGAGGAGCAGCCTGGAGCCTACTGAACGCTCTGTTTCTCCCCTTGATACACAGGAGGGGAAAAACCATCGGTGCAACCCTGTTTTTTTCAGCCTTGAACTGTTCTTTCCCTGCTGATCCGGCCCTGGAGAAAACCTCCTGGTTCCTGTTGCTCTGGAGGCCTTGGTGGGGAAATCCAGGTCTAAAAGCTTTATCCAAAATTGTGATATTTTAACTAAGAATGTCTTTTGTCAGTCAGCTCCCTGCTCTGTCTGGGTGAATTATCATTTCAGTGCACCTCAAAAGCTGGATCTGATCAGGGAGGGAAGGAGCAGGCAGGGCTGGGGATGTTCTCAGCAGCTTCAAGAGCTCTGGGAGGGAAGGAATTGCCTCCAGGCAGCCTGTAGGCCTCAGAAGAACCAATGCAAAGCCTCCCAAAATATCCTGGGACGCAGTGCTTGCCCTCGCACAGGTTGCGTTGCATCCAGCCCACCCCAAAAAGCAAAAATCATCAGCTCCCTCCTGCCCTTCCAGGGCCACATCTCCCCTGGCCCCGCTTTCCTGCGGCACACGGCGGGTGTGGGAGCAGCTCTGGGTTTGTTTTTCTCCTGTTCACTCAAGCTCAAGGCAGTGGCAGGAAATTTGCCTGAGTTATTTGCCGGGTTATTCACTCGGGCTCGCGGAGCCGGGCGTGGGGGCCCTAAATTGGCGTTCTCTGGTTTGATTCATTGGGCGTGCTGAAAAGCTCATTTAAAATTCATGCCCCGGCCAAAATTGGAGTTTATCCACGGCGCTGCCCTCACCAGCAGCAGGACCAGGAGCCCTGACAGAGGATCTGCTGGCAAACTCCCTGCAGGGCCTCCTGTAGCCTCTCATGCGCTCCTCCGTGATTCTCTCTGCCCGTGAAAATCCCTCCCCTGCCTTTGTCTCCCAGCTCTGCAAACTTTCCACAACAGCTCCAGCATTTAAGGGTGTGTTTTGGGGTGAAACTAGGTGTTTTTCTGCCCCACAGCCAGGGACTGTGGCTTTAAGGGTGTTTTTTGGGGTGAAATGTGGTGGTTTTCAAGCCCATAGCTGGGGATTGTGCATCCGCCTCTGGCTCAGCTGTCCTTGCTGTCCCAGTGCGTCGTGGTTTCATCCACCAGGGAGGCAATTTGTGGTCAAAGTCCTCGTGAATCCCCCACTGGTGCTGGGGTGTCACTGGAAGTGTCACTCTGGGCTGTCTGTCCTTGTTTCCAGGCATGGTTCCAACATTCTGGAGTGCCTGAGGGGCTGTGAATCCCCTGTGTTTGCTCTGATTGCACAGTTACAGAATCCTGGAATGGTTTGGGTTGGAAAAGCCTTTGAAGATCATCCAGTTCCAACCCCTGCCATAGGCAGGGACACCGCCCACTATCCCAGGTTGCTCCAACCCGGCCTTGGGCACTTCCAGGGATCCAGGGGCAGCCACAGCTGCTCTGGGCACCCTGTGCCAGGGCCTCCCCACACTCACAGGGAAGAATTCCATCCCAATATCCCATCTAACCCTACTCTTTGTCAGTTTGAAGCCATTTCCCCTTGTCCTGTCACTCCATGGCCTTGCAGCAAGTCCCTCTCCATCTTTCCTGCAGCTCCTGCAGGTACTGGAAGGCTGCAAAGAGCTCACCCCAAAGCCTCTCTTCTCCAGGCTGAACAATCCCAATTCTCTCAGCTTTTCCTGTCAAGAAAATGTTCTTGGGGATCCCCCAGAGCACGTGGAGCTGTGGGAAGCCCCAGGCATTTATCTGTGTGCGCTGAAGGAGGTGGGAAGAGGCAGACTGGAGCTTTTTCTGGACCTCTGTGGTCGCGTGGTGCCCCTTTGTTCCCAGCCCATGCCTCTGTCAGGGCCGTGGGTAGCAGAGCACCGTTCGTAGGGCCCCGAATCCCCGTGTGATCACCCTCCTGAGGTGTTTGTGGTGCACCCGGCCACTTCTGCAGTGAGGAAAGGCCCCAGAGCTGCCCTGCTGGGTGCAGTTTGTCCGTAGGTGTGTCTGAGCTGGGGGGCTGAGGCGAGGGAAAAACGAGCATTAAAAACTCGAGGTAAAAGTGAACGATAACGGCAGTGGAACTGTGAATGGTTCAGTCCAGCTCCCTCAGGACACACAGGATTCTCCTGCAGGCGCTGCAGGGAAGATCCCACAGGGCAGCATTAGCATTTTAAAGGGTGCTGGAGGCTCTGATGATGAAGGTGCAGCCGGTCCCTGGGTGCTGGGGAAGGAGGACGCTGATGTCAGCAGGTACCAGATTCTTCCTCCCGGGTGTTGGGCTGAGATGATGGGGGGGAACCCAGGTGTGCCTTTCACTGCAGGCAGGCAGAGCGTGGCTTTGTGGCCTTGTGGCAGCTTCTGTGCCACCCCCAGCTCCCCATCTCCTGCTCGCAGCTGCCTCGCACAGCTTGAAAACTCCTCTCCTCCCTCCTGCTGGAAACGTTTAACACACACGAAGCACAAGCTCCTCTCCTGGTGGAGCTCTGCCTTATCCAAGCCCTTTGTGGATGATACTGATGGATCTGGAATAAAGTGGCCGTGGATTTGATGTTCCCCAGCAGAGGAATGGCCTCACCCTGGCTTTGAACCCGGCCGGGCTGCTGTGGTCAGCTCAAAGCACAGGAGTGACCTGCAGGGCTCACATGGTGGTGCTGTTGCTGGAAAACCTTTCGTTAGGGTGAGTGTTTAATCCCAGCCTGGCTTGGGGAGTGGGGTGGGAGGAGGGTGTAGTTATTGGGATACAATATTAATATTTCCCCCAATATTAAAAAGAGCCAGTTAGGTTCATTAAAGTGAAGTAGGTTCGTAGTTATTTATCACTTCCTGCTGGAGAGTGGTGAGAGGTAGAGAAAAATACAATATTCATTTGCTGTCTGCCCTTTTAATTTGGTTCTGATTATTCTTCTAGGAGAGTGATGTCTTATTTATGGGCTTGGAGTTATGTGCATAAATATTTTTTTAATAAAAAATCACCTGTGCAGATGCCAGGCCCTTCAGCAAAGCCTCATTAAACTTACAGCGAATCACAAATGGTTTGGGTGGGAAGGACCTCACAGATCACCCAGCTCCGACCCCCTGCCATGGGCAGGGACATCTTCCACTGGATCAGGTTTCTCCAAGCCCCGTCCAACCTGGCCTTGGACACTTTCAGGGATCCACGGGCAGCCACAGCTTCTCTGGGCAAATTTTATCCTTGGATTCTCTGCAGTTGTCCCCAGCAAACACAGATTCGTGTGTTCCAGCACCGGGAAGAGTGGCTGCCACTGCCCCATCTCCTTTCCCCTCCCTGTCCCGAGCCATCTCGTTAAGGCGACTCATCCACGGAGGCTGCTCAAGGATAAAATGAGATGAGCGTTTTTTCCAGGAAAAGGCAACTGAAACTGTTCAAAGAGGGGCTGGTGACTGGTGCAGTCATTTATCCACCCTGTTTTTCTCTGGAACGATCTGCTGAGAGGTGTTTTCTTGAAAGCTTTTGGTGCAGGACACCAGGGCCAGGTGCTGGGGCTGAGCCGAGGTCGGTGGCGGGCGCCGGGCGGTCCATGTGCGGGCAGGAGGTTTGCACAGCGCTCCCACTCAGCCTGTGGATGCAGATTTCCCCGGGGCTGTGCTCGGCACCCTCTCAGCCTGCAGAGGCAGGAGCTCATTAGCACCATGGAAGTGTGAGCGAAAACTGCGGGAGGAGCGCGAGCGCTTCCGAGCGGGAACCGGGACGAGCCGCGAGCGGGTTCTCGAGGGGTGTGGAAATCCCGAGGGATGCAGGAATCCTGAGGGATGCAGAAACCCTGCACCCCTGCTTCGCTTGGCTTTGGTTTCCGGCACAGAGAGGGGCCTGTTTGGAAGATTTTCAGGACTGGCTACCAAAGAGGGAGGGATTGATGGCTTCCTCCAGCGCAGAGGCTTTTACAGGAATTTTGTGTGATCAAGGTTGGATGCATTTGGCTTAAAAACCAACTGAGCCTCATCCTGCAGGGAAACGTCGTGGAAAAAAGAGGGCCTTGGTGCAGGGCAGGGAGAAACTCCATGGAATAAAGAGGGGCTTGGTGTACAGCAGGGAAACTCCATGGAAGAAAGAGGGGCTTCGTGCAGAGCAGGGAAACTCCATGAAATAAAGAGGGGCTTGGTGCAGAGCAGGGAAACTCCATGAAATAAAGAGGGGCTTGGTGCAGAGCAGGGAAACTCCATGAAATAAAGAGGGGCTTGGTGCAGAGCAGGGAAACTCCATGAAATAAAGAGGGGCTTGGTGCAGAGCAGGGAAACTCCATGAAATAAAGAGGGGCTTGGTGCAGAGCAGGGAAACTCCATGAAATAAAGAGGGGCTTGGTGCAGAGCAGGGAAACTCCATGAAATAAAGAGGGGCTTGGTGCAGAGCAGGGAAACTCCATGAAATAAAGAGGGGCTTGGTGCAGAGCAGGGAAACTCCATGAAATAAAGAGGGGCTTGGTGCAGAGCAGGGAAAAACTCCATGGAAGAAAGAGGGGCTTGGTGAGAGCAGGGAAAAATTCCATGGGGAAAAGAGCGGCTTGGTGCAGAGCAGGGTGAGCTGCCCTGCCAGGGGAAGGTGTCCGTGGCACCAGGCAGGTCGTGCCCAGCAGAGCAGTGCCCCTCGCCTGGCGTGGGAGGGCTCTGCCTCTCTCCAGGCTGCAGCTTTGCCACATAAAACATAATGAGCTCCCCGTCTCCAGCGGAGGAATCCAGCACCGTAATAACGTGAATAATAAATAATAAGCAGATTTATATTTTAGATCAGTGCCACAGGGCACGGAGCGAGGAGGAACGGGGAGCCAGCCAGCCAGATCATCTCTTCCCATCTCTTGCACCTCTGTGGCACAGTTATTTTTCCTGATCTGTTCCTATTCATTAATGTCCGAGAGGCAGGTTATATTATCCACCCCAGGAGGCCTTTAAGCTTTGTTTTGATTCATTATATATCCACATCCATATTATACAGATATAGATCTCTCTGCGCAGAGCAGCTGGATGGGGAAAGCGGCTGGTAGTTATGGAAAAGAGCCACGTTACTTAAGCAGCAAATCAACGTTCTATTTCTTCACTCTCTTGTTTATTGAAAGCCATTTAGCCACCAGCACGGGGGAAGATGTGGTGCCCCTGGGCACAGCAGCAGCTGCTGCCCTGGCCTGCGTGGCTCTGTGGGTTTGGAAGGTGACTGGGTTGGAAGCAGGTGCTAATCCAGCAGGAGAAGAGGAATTTAAGGAGAGGAGCCAGGCAGAGAGGGGTCGGTCAGTGGAAAGGTCACGTTTATCTCCTCCAGGCACAGTCCTGAGCTGTGGCAGGGTGACAGAGGGCAGGCACGGATAGGTGCATGTGCAGAATTTTGTATCAAAGGTCTGGTTTTTCACATTTGTTCCTGAATATTAAACATTCTCCCGGAGCCAAGGATCAGGATCTGAGAGTCATGTAACTTGTTTTATATCTAAATACTGTTCCTGCCCCTGGGCAGCACTTTGTGTATTTAGCTGCTGAGCCACTTTTAATACAGATCTTCGTGCTTCACACAGAGAAAGCTACTGATAGCAGGAGCTACTCTGCAATTTCTTTCAATATTTTTTCATATATATATATATGAATAAAAAAATCAATTACATGAATGAAAGATCCTTGGTTGCCTGCCTAAACAGCTGCCAAAATGAATTCCAACTCGGAGCCAAATTCAGCGAAGCTGGAATTTCTGCAGAGAGCTCCAGTGTGGCGTGAGATGGGATTGTGCACGAGGCTGCATTACGGGTTCCTGCTGCCCAGCCCCTCGCCCCTGGCTATCCGTGTGGGCAGCGAGGGAGGATGGGTTTCAATTCACTGCAGGGCTGGATTAAATCTCCTCCTCAGAGCCAGCACCCTGCCAGGCAGCTGCCTTGGCACCCAGAGCACCTGGGAACTTGGTGCCAGCCTCGGTGATGCTTGGAGCTCCAAATGCATTCCTCCCCACAGACCAATTAACTTGTGTCTAAGGAGCCATCACTAAGGAGTGAAGTGAGCAGGAGAGTATGAAGATGTAGACGGGAGTTAAAAAATTTGGATAAGCAAGTAGGGGAGGCAAGGCCTCCACAAAGGCAGGAGCAGTTCTGGGAATGGCTCCTGAGGACGGGGAAATGCAGCTCTGCAGGGACCATGACGTGATTTGAAGGTCCTTTTCAGGCAGTGACGGGGAGGACAGCCTTGCAGATTTTAGGTAGATGCCCAATTTCCTCAAGGTGAGTGGAGATGAAGCCAAATTTGTTACCTGGGAGCTGTTGGAAGCTGTCTGGGAAGGGCAGGGAGAGGACGGCAGATGGGAGCAGGAAGACAAAAAGCCACTCCAGCTCCAGGCAGTTGGAGCAGAGCTGAGACCCCCACCCTGGGAGTGCAAGGAGGGGTTTCTGTGTGCTCCAAGCCTCCTGCTCAGGGTCCATTCCTCCTGCTCTGAGCCTCTTGGCACGTTCCCTTGTCCTTGCTCCACGGGTGGGTGGGCTGCAAGCTCAGGAGCTCTCCCGGCTGCCACGTGCCCAGAGCTGAGCTCAGCGAGGTGTTAAAGCCCTCTTGCCGAGTTCAGGCACTGCAGGGCCGCTGGGCAACCTTCCCAGAAGAGGAGCTTTTGACCTAGCAGGGCACTTATCTCGAGTGCCCCTCTGCAGCTAATTGCTGCTGGCTCGGTGTCAGATGAACGCGGCCCCCGAGAAGCTGAAATCCCAAATTGCCCTGGCTCAGCTCCAGCAGCTCCCACTCTCCACCTCCAGGTGTTAGGGATTCGCAGCACTGGGAAAAGTCCCAAGCCCAGAAGTGGAGAGCAACGTGCTGACAAAGCAGGGTGAGTGGTGGGTCCTGACCTTCCCTTGCTCCCGGCTCCGTGCTCCTCTTCCTCCCCTTCCTCCTCTCTGAGATCGAAGCTGCTGGCTGAGATTGCTGGGAAAAAACCCCGAGGAAGAAGGGAAGGATGGAAGGACCTGACAGAAGGGAATCTGTGTTGCTGTGGGATGTCAGCTGTGAAGAGCAGGGGAGCACCCAGGGAAAATGGGGCCTTTTGTTACTGGGACAACCATCCCAGAGCATCGTGTCACTTCAGGGTGGCATCACAGCCCAGAGCCCTTCTTTGGGGGGCTGTTTGGAGAGGAGAGGAATGTGGGCAGTCTGGGAAGCAGAAGGTGAAGGTCCTGGCTGGAGGAGAGCTCAGAGAATGCAGGTGTGACAGCAGAGAGGTGGAGCTGGGAGGGAGCTGAGTGCCGCGGGAGCAGCTCAGCCTGGCCTTGCCCTGACTCCAGCCCTGCCAAATGAGGGCTGTGGATGTCGGGAGGCCGCAGGGAGGGATGGCTCCTGTTCCCAAAGACATCACTAATGAACTCCTCCTGCACCTCCCAACACTGCAGGGGCTTGGAGAGACTAAATGGAACTTTATGTGAAAGTGATGGCTGAATGTCATTGCTGCTGTCGGAGCCAATTTGGGAGCTGGAAAGTGCTGAAAGAATTAAGATTGTTAAATGGAAATACGTCTACTTGGTTGAGATAAAATAGGGTTTAAATGAGTGAAATTATCAGTGGATTACCCTTGTTAGAGCACTGCCTTATTTAATAAACTGGGTTTTAATCTGCTGCGAGCATTCCTGAAGGGAAAGCTCAGCCTGTGGTGGTGCAGGGATGTGAGGAAGGGGAAGGACCAGATGCACCATCATCCTCTAGAATGGAGCCACAGGAGCAGCAGTTTGCCCAGGAGTGCTTTGCACTCTCACAAGGATCTTGTTCACCCCTTTAGAAGCGGGTTGGTCTTTGTTCACGTTTCCCTTGCCGGCAGAATTGGGGCGGGATCACCTCGGAGTGGGGCTCACCTTGATACCTCTGGGTCCCTCGTGTCCCCGGGGAGCACTTTTAGAGCAGGGCCACGCAGTGCTCCATCCTTTTTGGGGTAAAATGATGCACTCAGAGCTCCCCCGGAGCCCTGGCAAGGCGTGAGGCAAAGGGAGCAGCCTCTCGCTGCATTTAGGAGGGAAAGAGAGTGCTGCAAACCTTGAGTGCTGCGGTTTTACCCGAACTGAGAGTGCACTAATTATTAATGGCCACTGATTACCTGCTTCTGCAGGAGCAGAGCTGTTGCAGAGGAGCAGCCAGGTGCTTCGGGCCAGCTTTACCTGGCCCACCTGAGTCAGTGCAGATGTCACCTGTCACCTCTCGTGTGCTCCAGACCCATCCCTGCAGTGGCAGCCCTGAAAGCAGAACTGCTCCAGATGCTTCCAGAGCTGCCCGTGGAGGGAAGGAGCTGATCTTCCCTCTGCACCTTCGGGACTCTGCTCTTGGCTGCTGCAGCTCTCTGAGCCCAGGAGGTGACAGCCCAGGGGGGAGTGTCTGGTGCAAGGGACAAAAGCACAAGGGGGGATGAAGCCTGATTTTCCTCTCAGTTGTGCAGCCCTGAGCTTTCAGAACATCTTGTGTGCTTTACTTGCAGGATTCGTGCATTTTCATTCTTTTTTACAGACAGTTTTGAGAGAGAAATCAAATCATTGGTGGGTTGGGAGGCTCAGGGGGGATCAAATTCCGGTCTTGGGGTGACCAGGTTGTGTGTAACCTCCCTGGATTATGCTCTTCTCTGTTCCAAGGAGTCAGTCTCCTGTAAATATTACATTTTTGGTAGCCTTGTTGTTGTCGGAAGGGCTGATAAAGCCGGCTCAGAGCAGGCAGAGCTGAGCCCAGCCTGGATTTTTATCTCTTTTCCTGGCCTTCTGCAGCAACCTGCTCTCTATAAACGCCCGAAGTTCTTGCGTCTCATGCAGCTGAAATAGTGTTCAGGGGGAAATTGATGCTGGAAGAAGGCAAGGAAGGGGCTCTGTGTCCCCACTCTTGCTGTGCGTTCCCCAGAGCAGACTCGCAGGAGCTGGGCTGTCCCCTGGAATTATTCCTGGTTTCCTATCGTAGAGGTGCAGGCCAGGATGAACGCCTGAGCTCCACCCCAGGCTCATCCCACAGGAGCTTAAAACTTGTGTGATCTCCTTGCCAAGCCCGGGGGGCAGCGAGGGCTGGGAAGTTGTGATGTGGCGTGAGCCTGGCTTTGGCTGAGCATCCCATCACTCATTACAGATTCCAACCTCCCCTCTGCAGTCCCCAGGACCCCGCAGGATCGGTGCTTTGGGGCGCCTGTGCGTGCCCCTCGTGGTGCTCAGCGTTTGACATCCTCCATCTTGATCCCGATGTGATCCACAGCAGCTCCAGCAGGGCAGGATGGCCCCCATCCCAGCCCTTCCTTCCCCTGCAGGGAGGGTTTCTGGTGGTGCTCAGCTGCCCCCACTTGTCCATATTCCCATTTTTCCAGCAGCAAGTCCATTCTGCTCTTTGGCTTCGGCACCTCAGGACGTTTTGCTCCACATCCCGAGAGAGCTTGGCAGTTGCAGACCTTTGGTATTTATTGTCCATGGTATTTCCACCCGCTTCAGTGGCACTGAGAACATCCACTGGAATGCTACACAGAATTTTTTGGCGTTCTTGCTTCACTGGGGGCCCTGGTGCAGTGGCAAGAAGAACTTTATCATCCCAGCCATGCTCAGAAATCCCATGATCTTAATGATGACGGAAGACAAAGTCAAAACCGGTGGAGTTGGCAAGGAAATAACCTTGCAGTGCTCTGGCAAAGTCATAAATGCCCTGTGTAACACCCACCCCCAGTGCCTCATGAGCCCCAGCTGAGCTTTTTAGGGCCAGGTGAGGCCGTGGTGGCTTTGCCCAAGTCTCCAAGTCCCCAGCATGGGGCAGCTCTGGCACAAGGCAGAGCCTTGTGGTGCCCAGCTTGGCGTGACTGAGGAGCATCAGCATGGCAGGAGATGGTTCTGAGCTGCCCAACTCAGATTTTGGAGCAGAAGTCTCATTTTCCTCGGCTGTGGTTGAAACCCTGCTCTTCCCTCCTGCATTTAAATCCCATGGAGCATCTCATTAGGAGCAAATGATGCCTCGGGCAAGTGGAGCTGTAGAAAAGTAATCTTTATTAAGCACCCTCAGTGGTCAGAGCTGCTTGATGAGCTCCGGAGTTTTATTTGCAGGCAGCTTGGGTTGTTGTTGGGCAGGAAAAGGCTTTGAGCTCCCTCCATTCCCATCTCCAGGCTGCTGTTTCCTATTGCTGCCCTCAGTCCCTCCAGCCCTGCAAACGCTGCTGGCAAAGCTGTCGACACTGAGAACAAAATGAGGGGAAGAGGCTGGGGGTGATGAGTCAAGAACTAGAGGGATTCAAGGTGCCTGCAGCTCATCCTGACCTGGACACAGACACAGATTTCCCTGGAGAAAAGGTGTAGAGAACCCACAGACTGATGTGGCTTTTTGCTGGTGAGCCAGAGGGGAATGGATTTTGTAAGAGCTCTGGAAAATAAAGCAAGACACGAGGTGTGAGTGAAGGTGTTCCCACCTCAGGTAACCCTGGGGCTGTTGGAGGCTCTGCTGCTGCACAGGGTGGGATATTTCCAGGCTGAGCTGCAAGTCTGGAATCTCTGCTCCCTTTGCTCCTCCTCCTCAGAGAATTCCCAGAGCAGCTGTGGCTGCCCCTGGATCCCTGGAAGTGTCCAAGGCCAAGCTGGAGGGGGCTTGGAGCAACCTGGGATAGTGGAGGGTGTCCCTGCCCATGGCAGGGGGTGGAATGAGATGATTTTAAGTTCCTTTCCAACCCAAACCGTTCTGGGATTTTGATTTCCCGGTTCCTGCCCTTTTGAATGACAAACTGTGCCGGATCCAGGGCTGTTTGTTGTCCTGGGGCTGTCAGGTTTCATTGTGAGGAAATGGGAAGCATTTTCAGGCATTAGCTGGCAGCACAGAGAGTTTTAGAGCAGCGGTTCACGGCGCTGAACATGCTTTTGGAAGATGTGTCCTCATGCTTGGAGAATCAATTAACCTCAAAAAGATTTGGTGGCTTGGTTTGAAGAACACTGGCTCTGAGAATTTCCTCTCCTGCTGCTCAAATCAGCCACCTTCAGCATGAAGCATGGATGGTTTCTAGCACTGAAAGGTGAGCTGAGAACAAAAAAAAGAGAATAAAATAACAGCGTAATGCCAGAAGAAATGCAAAAAAAAAATTGCATATATCTATAAAAAACCAGAGCATCTGTGTGACTAAAACCCTTCTGAAAAGCAGTCATTTGCTGCATAGAGCTGTGCACTTTTGTTTCAAATGTCCTGGCTCTGTTCTCTGCTCTTCCCCACCCTCCCCACCTGGAAACCATCCAGCGTCATCCGTGCTTGAAAAGGCAGCTCTGGCTGCGTGCTCTGCCCGAGCCAGCACCTGCAGGGAGCTGCAACAGGTCCCTGTCTGCCTGCTCCGTGGTTTTGGAGCTTTTTTTTTGGGGGGGGGAAAAGCGGAGTGCTCTGTGCACAGCAGTGGGGAAAGGGCATCCTCACCTGCTCTGCTTGCAGCGTCGGGCCAGCCCGTCAGGGCTGAGGCTGCTGCTCTCCTGGGAGGCTCCTGATGCCTGGAGTATCATCCCTTCCCCGCTGCTCTTATGGATTTCTCTGCCAGGGCTGAATTAGAGCAGCTTCTCCAGCGCTTTGGGGGGAAAGTGTTACAACCTCCTTGACCTAAAGTTCTCACCCCGGCAGTATCATCCTTCCCAGTGCCACAGCGGGCTCGAGGAGGGTGGATTTTGCTTTTAGTTGCAGAAAGTGAAAAGTACAGCGGGATTTAATGCAGGTGTTGCTGCTTGCGTCTCTCACCTCTTCCCCTTCTTATTCTCAGCCCTGGGTTTTGAGGCATCTGGATTAAGCATTTCCAGGAGAAACACCAGACTCTGGCTTCCCCTTCTCAGGAAACCATTCCCTGGGTACTACATCAGAACGGATTCAGTTAAAAAGCTGAGAATCTGGAAATGTGAAATACTATAAACGTAAAATATTAGTTCAGGTGTTTTTCCAGCCAGGTTACCAGCACCTGAGCGGGGAGAGCAGGTGGATTTCTTGATGCACCGAGAGCAGCAGGGGCTGAGAGCTGTGGCTGTTCTGCAGGGTTCTGGCTGGGTTTTTTCCTGCTTTTTGTAAGCCCGGGCACGCCAGGCTCATGCTTTAGATTTCAGTCTCATCTTGCTAATCTGCTTCCTGACCTATAGGAGAAAATAGCTGGTAATTATTTGTTTACTTTGCGCAACTCGACTGTGCAAGAGCTTCCTTAGAAGAGCCAGGCTGCGTGATTAGGAGGGGAGGTTTATTTTGTTTTGGTTTGGTTTGTTTTCCCTGGCACGTTGTCTTTCCGTTTGGAAGGGCTGAATTTCTTGGGAGGTTTGTGCCTTTTTTTAGGAGGCTTCAACTCCGTGGCTGCTATAAATCTGTCAAAGAGCGAAAAATGAAGCAGAGAGGGGTTGTGGGGAGGTGAAAAGTCAATTTGGATGCGCTGTGATGTCAGGGCTTGGGAGATGGGGCTGGCCCGAGGCCATGGAGCACAGCAGCGTCCCCCTGATGGATTTGGAGGGACTGTCAGGCACAGCCTGGGCTGATTTCCCCCCCTTTTTTCTGTTATTCCTCCAGTTCAATCTGACCCCGCGCTGCACCGCGGTTCCGTGAAAGCGGGAGGGTGCTGAGCGTCTTGCAGACAACAAAACCTCTCTTCTGGGCTGGGATTATTCAACTAATCTCGTGATTATGGTGATAATCCCCTTTGCAGTGATGCCCCTCTCCAAGGAGCTTTTCCCTCCGGGCCTTCCAAGTCCCAAATCCCATTTTCTCCTGATGCTGAAGTGCTCTATATTAAATTAAGGCGCTGTCGGGGATCAGAGGTGTGAAAGTCCCGTGGTATTTAAAGCTTTGGAGTCTCCTGCCTGACCGACCCTCTCGGGGCTCGCGGTGGGGATGGAGGAGAGGGGCTCTCCTGTTGGAGAGGAGATGGATTTTCATATTTTACCCCTTGTTTTTGGAGCTGTGGGCAGCGCCACAGCCTGGCCAGCGCTGCCCTGGGGGCCAGATGATTCCAGGCTGGATTTTCCCTGCAGGCACCTGCGGGGCCAGGCAGGGGAAAGCAGCTCCCTTCCCTCTCCCGCTGCCAGGTGCTCGGCGGCAAATAAATATTTTGCTCACAACTCATCGGAGGTGGCATCTAACCAGATGTGCTCTCACTTGGTGCGGCAGGAGATTTATTTGGTTGTCCATTTATAGCTTATTATTTCCTCCTGTCTCCCCCCTCCCCAGCCTAATAGCAGTTTGCTATCCACCAGGGTATACATTTTCTTCTGATTAAGTGCCGCTTAGCCGTTGGCTGCTTGCTCATTTTACTTTTATAGACACATTTACAGAGGCACAAGCGCCCAGGAGCAAGGGTAAGGAGAATGGAGACTCGCAGCAGCTTGATTAGATTGGATTTTAATAAAGTTTCCAGCTAAGCTGCTTCGCAACTATTCCTCGCTGTGCGGGTGATCTCCAGAGGTCCCTTTCAGCCCTGATTACTCTGAGGTGCTGGAGAAGGGGTTGCACAGCTCCTCACCTGTGCCGTGGGAGAGAATTCCCGTGGAATCCTTGACCAGCAGGGGTGTCTGAGCTCTGAACACCTCCGAGCTCGTCTCTCTGGGGCGAGGAGAGGTTTTTTTTCCCCCCCCCGTCTTTCAGCAGCTAGGAATTAGTTGCAGATGATGAGATAATTTATAAAAATTAGGAGCGATTTTCCCTCATTGTGCTAATATCGCTTGGCAGTAAAACTGCTCTTTTAAGAGGGTGACTTTTCCCTAATGCAGGGATCAAGGCTAAAAATACCTCCCCGTGCGTGCCGGCAGGGAGGGGGAGCGTGCTCCATCACCGTGCGTGGGGAGCTGTTTCAGGAGCTCATCGGAACCACGAGAATGAGCTCGAGTGGGAATGCAAGTCCCAGCCTCGCAGTTTGGGCAGGAGGTGTTTGACCGTGTCACCTTGGTGGCGGGGCAGGAGGGAGAAGCAGAACGCAGCTGCTGTGGCGTGGGGACAGCGCGTGTGCCGGGGGGGGCTCGGCAGGGAAGCGGCACAGGGAAGGTCGCTGCTCCCTCTCCCCCTTCCCCAGCAGTGCCGGTGACTCAGTGGCAGCTCCTCACGTCGCCAGGCAGGAGCAGCAGCTCGCAGGGAGAGCGCCGAGAGCGGTGTTTGGTCTCCTGCGCGCAGCGCCCGGGGGATGCAGGATGCGGGATGGGGGATGCGGGATGCGGGATGCGGGATGCGGGATGCGGGATGCGGGATGCAGGAGCCAAGGCAAGGCATGGGAGCAGAGTGGGGCTCCGCTCCCATCTCTGCCTCTCCACGGGCCTCCCGTGGCACTGGGACATGTTCCCTGCGGAGCTGGGGCTGGTTCCCAATGCCATTTGTGGGTTTGGAAAGTGCTGTTTGCCCCTTTAGCTGGTGTAGGATCAAGCTGAGTCCTGCGTGCGCATCCTCGGTCTAGTGGGAACTTAGAAACACGGGGGTTGCTGTGGCAGTTGTTTGGAAAAAGACATTCATTAGGCTGAAGAATGAATTTTCCATGAACTCAGGCGGCCTCCAGCACTCCCTCAGGCTCCTAATGATTTTGTCACGGTGTTAATCCCTCAGGTGAGCGGCAGCATTTTGATATCAGCAAACAAATTACGTTTTCTGCGCAGATAACCCAATCCGGAGTCAGGCATGGGAGCAGAAAACAATTCATCAGCTCCTAGTGGGCCCTGCAGATCCCGGGCAGGGCTGGAATCAGCCACGGTGTGCAGCTCCCTGTATCCCATGGCATTCCAGGGAGTGTGTGTCTGCCTGGGACGCCTGTACCAGCACACCCAGGTAACCTGGTTTGGTTCGTGGTGATGCTCAGGATGCTGGAGCACCCTCCGAGCCCCTTCCTGTATGGAATTATGTATTTTGGGAGGCAGTGCCTGTGCTGGAGCGTTTCCAGGAAGGCAAATCCGGGGCAGAATGGAGGTGGGGAGGATCAGCTGGTTTTGTGCAACAAGTGATTGATATGTTGAGCTCGAAGGATGCAGTGGGTACAGAAAGTTTTCACAGATTTAAGGGGAAATTGGCCGAGCACAGGGGAGAGAGAAAAGCACTTAGGAGTTATTAAGTGTATAAACAACATCAGTTTCGGAAGTTTCCTAACCTGAGAGCAGCCCAGGGCTGGGAGGCCATTAGCAGGAATTATTGGATGGACTTCTGCTTTGACAGTAACATTTGTTCTTGCGATCCAGAGATGAGGCAGAGGCACGGAGAAAATGAAAGGAATTGCCTGTAGCAAGCTCTCGAATTAGCACCTCTATCTCCCGAGCCCCAGCCTGGTGCAGTGTCCATCAAGGCTGGGAAGTGTGGAAATCTGCCTGGGCTGTTAGCAACAAGCAGAGGGAGATGGTGGCAGCGGTGACGCAGGCGCAGGGGGCTAAACCAGCAGGGCCAGGGGTGAGCAAGGGCTGGGGGCAGCACCTGGGAGCTGGAAAATTCAGCTTGGAATCGTCCCCTGGTTTAGTGGGAGCAGAATCGATGTGAACCTGTGAAACGTTCGGGTTTTGTCACGAGAAACAAAGCACTCCTCTCCCCTTTCTCCAGCTGTGCCTTCATTTCTGCTTTTTAATGCCATCCCTGAATATCTGCTTCATCTCCAAGTGATTCTGTGCTGCGCTTTATGGTGGGATTATCTTGCTTTCCCCATCTCCCCTGCCTCAGATTTAGTTTCTGGGAAGAGCAGGCTGTGTCCATTCAGCCTCTGTGGAGATGCTGATTCAAAATTCTTTCCAGCACTTTTTTGGTCTCCATTGGATCTCTTCTAATTTAAACAGCTTTGCAGTTCTGGGTGCCTTGCTTTATCTCTGTCAGACACAGAGCCACGAGCACAACCTCGCTGAGACCTGGTCAGGAGGACCCATATCCTGGGTTAGTTCTATCCATGTGTGCCTTTGAATCTCCCCTTCCTGAGTCCTCTCTTTTTCGGCCTCTCAGATATTTTTTCTTCAGCTTTCTTGATTTTTTCTTTTTTTTTTTTTTCAAACCTGAAGCCTTCTGATGGTGCTGCCAAAAGCTGCGTGGCCTCAGGCCGTGCTCTTGTGCAGCATGAGTGAGGAAAGCTGGAGTGGGCTGTGGACACAAGGCAGGGCATGAAAATTCCCATGAAAATCAGGGAGTGTGAGCTGGGATTCAGACCAGCCAGACTTGCCTCCTTTAAATCCCTTCTGATCAGCCTGTTCCTCTGTGATGGCTGCAAGGCCCTTATCAGTCATTTATCTACTCAGATGTGTCATATCTATTTATCTAGACAGCGTAATAAAGAATCCTGACTTAGACCCATCCATCCAAATGCAGCAAAGCTGTGGTAAAATTTCAACCTTTTGTGCAGGGAACCCCTCTGCTTTTGCTGTGCTGTCCTCTGCCTCCATTCCTTATTCTCATATTCCTTATGTTGCGTGCAGATTAATTTGGGATATTTCCTGGCATCCTTGTAGGCACAAATATTTGATCATTTTTGAGACTCAAATTACAACGCTCATTAAGTTTTTTGCAACCAGGAACAAACGTTGGCTTGCAAAGACAAAAATGAGTCTTCACTGTCTTTGAATTCCTTTATTTATTGGTGGAATTGGAGGATGGGATGGAAGAGGATGAGATGGAATGGAATAGGATGGAATGGAATAGAATTGGGATGGATTAGGATGGAATGGATTAGGATGGAATGGAATAGAATTGGGATGGATTAGGATGGAATGGATTAGGATGGAATGGAATAGAATTGGGATGGAATAGGATGGGATGAAGTGGAATAGGATGGAATAGAATTGGAACGGAATAAAATTGGAATGGAATAGGATGGAATGAAATGGATGGAATGGAATAAAATGGAGTTCCAGCTGGTCCAGAGGCTGCAGGGGGGTTTGGAAACCTTCTGTGGGTCTGGGAGTGTGTGACTGGTATTGTGATGGCAGCGTGGGATGGGTAAAGCAGAGGAGGGAAAGGCGGAGCAGGGAGAGGATGAGGAGGGAACACCTCACCTCTCATTAGCAGGTGCTGCTTGCTCTGTAAAAGGGAAAAACCAAACCCCCTTGGCCCCCTGGCCCTGCAGGTCAATAAAATGAACGCTCACTAATGGCTGGATCAGAGACTCGACAACTTCATTGCACTTGTAAAATCAATGCCCATTACCCAGCTCCGCCGACTGATCTGAGCTGCAGGATGCCAGCACGGCCTGCCCGGGGGCTGGGAGCTGGGAGCTGCCAGGGGTTTGCTAAATATGTCTGGAGCCCGTTAAAACACACTCTGAACACCCTTCCTGACGGGCTGGACCTTCCTCTGATCTTCCATCCGTGCTCCCTGCAGGGATTCCCGCATCCCCAGCCAGGTGAGCTGCTGCAGAGGTGTCCTGGAGCAGCCAGGCCGCGGGCAGAGCAGGAAGGTCAGCTCAGGATGCAAAAGTCCACGCCACTGAAGGGCTGCTGAGGCGATTTTGTAGCTTCTGGACTGCTGCTGGGAGGCCTGGATGTAAATGACAACACAGCTAATAAGGTCTAATTGGCTATTAAAGGAGGAAGCGGCCCCGGAGATGCTGAGGGCCAATTAACCCTGGGAGCCCAGCGCTGGCGCTGTGCAGTGATGTGTGAGAGCCTTTCACAAACAGCACAGGGGCTCTGTGGGGCCGTACCCAAACCCCTGGAAAGGGCTGGGGTGTTCCAGTGCCCACTCGCAGGTGTCCCCTGCCTTTGTAGGGAGTGGCTGTGGTGGCCAAGCAGTGCGGGCACACCCCTGCAGACGCCCCTTGGTGGGCATCAAAGGGGTCCTGGCCAGGTGGAACTTCTCAGGAGGCTGATTTTCTTTAAGCTCAGCTCTGAGGGACCAAAAGCCGTGTCAGGTGCGGTGGATCCCTAGGGAAGGCACATTTCACAAGCACAGTGAAAGCAGGTACCAGCCCCGAGGCTGGGGACCAGGGGGAGGCAGGAAACGCCTTGGAATGCTGAGATGGATTCCCGAGCAAGCCAGTCCAGAGCCTGTGGAAGCCACCAGGGGCTGTGGGAGGCTCAATCAATCATCCTGCCTCAAACACTGCCTGAGATCAGGGCCGTGGGGAGCCCGGGGTTTTGACTGGGGCTTGTTGCTAATTTGAATAAACAAATTGTGTCTAATGGGTTTGTCTTCTAATTGATGCCAGGGCCTTCTTGACGAGGGAAAACGGAGATACTCGGTGTTGCAAAGCGAGCTACCTGTTTCCAGGGTCTGTTTTTGTGCTAGGAGTGGGCAGGCAGAAAATGGGATTGGGTGGGTTTGATGAGGAACTGGGCCATGTCTCAGACTTTGGATTCTATTGCATCTTAATTACAGGAGGGTGGCTTTGTGTGCTGCTGCTGTGATGATGATCTTGCTCTTGTTCCTCTTCCTCCAGTTGATTTTGTTCTGATTTCTGCATTTTTTATCTTACTGTTTCTAATTCCTGCATTTTTGCTGCTCTGAACTCCGGCCATTCTGAAATCCAAGGATTTCAATCCAAGCAGGAGATGAGGTCAGAGATGGGGCTCAGGCTGATATTTTTTTGTCTTCTGCTTGGCGTTTTGCAGAGCAGAGAGACGGGGACTGCGACTGCAGGGCCTGTCCCTCGGTGACACCCGTGACCCATCCCAGTGGAGGAAATGAGGCTGATTCACTGAGAACAGCCCAGTTCTCACTGTAGTTTTCCATGGAAAGCAGGATGGAGCTCCTGTCCTCATTTCTGGTGATCCCCAAGGACGTCTCCCTTACGTTGAGGCATCCCCAGGGATGTTTCTCTTTACGTTGGAAAGAGGATCCAGCGCTGACCTCAGCAGTGCAGGCAGGATCTGCTCCCTCACACCCAGCTGAACCGGCTTTTAGTCTGTCTGGGCCACGAGACTCCTGGGCTTTGTGGACTTGGTGGTTTGGAGGTGAACTGGCCTGAGCTGGAGTTCCACTGACCAGAGCCAGGAGTGGGCTGGGAGTCCTGCAGGATGGGGACCTGCTGAGCCCCTGCCTGACCCTTGGGCTGGTGGGGAGCAGGAGAGGGGCCTCAGGAGCTGCTTTTTTGTCCTGACTCAGCTCCAGAAGAGACAAAAGCTCCTTTCAGCCACACAGCCGGGAGCGCTTTGCTGAAATAATTTCCGTTACCTTTTATCTGCCTCAAAGGAACACTTAAAAAAATCACCCTGCCCATAGCGGGTAACCTGATGAGCCTAATTTGGTGGTATGAAAACACAACCACTTGGAGGTTTCCAATCCATGCTCTGGCTAATTAGATACACTTCCCCTGCCAGCTCCTGCCCGCTGTGCAGCGTTGCGTGTGCCCAAACACCCCGGCAGGAGCAGGAGCATGGTGCTCACTGCTTAAATTGCATTATGGCTGATGGGTTTTGGGGGGTCGATGTCGTTCACTGTCAAGCCAGGGAAAGGCTGCACCAGCCCCAGGTGTAAAGCAGCAGCTGGTTCCCCAGGCCTGGGGGTCCCTTTGGGCTCCTGGGGTTGTTTGTTTTGGTAAGCCGGGCTTGCAGGCAGCTCTGGAGGGCTCTGGGGGGAGGAAGGAAGATGTTCTCTGGGGGGCTGTGCCCAGGAGCACAGGGGGGCTGTGCCCAGCAGCATGCCAGGGTTCGTGCCCAGGCAGCTCAGCAGCTCCGGGTCGCTGCCACTTCCCATCAGGGGACACGGGGATGATGGCATCCCATCCTCTGGCGCTGGAAGGGTGTCCAAGGCTGTGCAGCCATTGCCTCAAACCCTTAAATTACAGCTGCTGGAATGGACTGAAAGTTCCATCCACAGAGAGGGAACGGGCTGAACAATTGGTGTGTGTCTGGGTGCAGCCTGGGCTGAGCGGGAGCTGGCCACGGACCAGCTACAGCTCGCAGGTCTGGGCTTCTGAGTAACACTTCCATGCCCAGGGCTGGCGTTTCAGTGCTGTTTCCATAAAAATTGGCTTTATTTGTAGAGAAAGGTGGGCCAGTTTGTCTTAGGAGTTGACAGAACTGCAGTTTTCCCTCCAGCACGGAAAATACTCCCCGTGGATCAGTGCTGGCGGACCTCAGAGCGATGAGGAAACTTTCCTGCCCTCCAGGAGATTGTTTTGTGTCCACTTAGGGATGCCAGCAGCGCGTGTCCTGTCTGCACACCCCTCCCAGCACAAACAGCACCAGTGGGGAAGCGGCACAGAAATTCAGCAGGGTCTGGCTGAGGTTTCCACCCAGGCAGAAAATAAATTGGCTGCTGCTGCTGCTATTCTCTTTCCTAAATTGGCGGTGCCTGGAATGGGGCCAGCTCTCTTCCCTTCTCTGGGAGACACCCATTGCTTCTCCAGGGAAATCTCGGAGGGGACCTGGGGGAACGAGATTGGCTTGTGGGTTTAGCAGGCAGCGGGATGTCGCGGAGGTTAATTGCATCCGGCTGCTGTGCTACCCAAACCGTGAATTTTGGGATGAAAAACGGCTGCAAAACAGAATCCCTGGTGTTGCAGTCTGCCCTGGACTCGCTGCCACCCTGCCTCCCCCTCTGCGTGTCGGGGTGAGGTGTCTGGGCAGCAGATAACAACAGCCTCATCCACATTCATGCCCCGGCTCTCCTGCGGGCGAACATCCGCGCGCTGACGAGGCCGGGAATATTATCGCTCGTGCCTCTAATGGCCGAGCACACGCTGCAAACTCCGGCCTAAATGGAATCTGATGGGCTCAGAAGCTGCACGAGCCTCTTAAAGAAAATGAGATCTTAGCAGGAAGCCTCACACCAAACAGAAGGCTCGTTACTGACCGTGGGATGCTGCTGTCGGGAGGGGACGGCAGGTGGCTGTTCCTGTGTAGTAAAACATGTCAGCCTGGTCTGGATGGGTTTCTTTTTTTTTTTTCCAGACAGTTAAGAAACCAATAAAGTTAAATTGGTAGGACTGTCTAATGTGATTACAGCAAGATGGGGATTAATGTGGTTCCATTAGAGCCTGTTTTGAGATGGGAGGATGTCATTTTGTGATGGAGAACTGAGATGACAGCGAGTGTTGGTATTCCAAGGGCCTTTTTCCAGGAATGATCTGCTCTGTCTTTTTGACATCAAACATATGTCTGCATAAGGAGAGCACTGGTTTGTGTTCTGGTGCAGCTCCACTCTTAGTCCGAAGTGTTCTATCAAAAAATTTATGAGGGAAAGGAAGAAACAGCCTTGGATGAAAGTGCTTGAACGTGGAAAGGCGGCTCCTTGGCCCCAGGGAGAGCCTGCAAATTCCAGCTGGGGAAGGATGAGCTGTGTAGGGCTGTGAGGGGCTCAAGGTGAGCCTGGAAGTGAAGATGGCTTCTGGCTACAGGGTGGTGCCTCCAGGGCTTCCCAGACCACCTCCTGTTAGTGGTGAGTTGGAGTTGTGGTGGGAGCTCCTGAGGTGGTGGCACGTGCAGGACAAACCCCATCTGATCCCGTCTTTGAGGCTTCAGGTTTTGGGTTCTGTCTTGGGGTAACCCCAGTCCTGGACCAGCCTGGAACCAGGATTCTGAGTTTCCTCCCCTTGCTATCAGCACTTGATAAGAGATCCAGAACTTGCTCCGTGTCGCTTCTGAGGAGAAGGCTCAGAGCTGGCACTAAGCTCCCATCTGGTTTCTTTGCCTCCTGGCTCTGATCTCAGTGTTGGTTGTTAAATGTTTCCCAGGGACTTCCCACTGCCCCTGGGATGTTAATTAAAAGATCTCCAGCCTTAAAAAAAAAAATATAAAAAAAATTAAAACTAAATCCGTCTGCCCTCTTGGTATCCTGCAAGGAACTACAGCATTGATTGGAGTTTGTGCTGGAATCTCCTGGATGGAGCCATGCATGGATTGATTTTTCCTGGTGGTCAGAAAGAGAGGGAAATGCAGTGTCTGATACCCCTTGGCCAGGAGGTGGAATCTGGGAGGGAAACTGAATGTCTGATACCCCTTGGCCAGGAGGTGGAATCTGGAATCTTGTGGATAGAAAAGCACCAGGAGGGACGGGAGAGGAAAGGCACAGCCCAGATCTTGCTAAAGCAAAGATGATGTACCATCAAATGAGTAACTGCTGGAAAACGTGGGAACTGACAGATGTTTGGAGGAATTGTTTGGAGGACTGGTATGTCTGGTATTAAAAGATTTAGAGAGATCTTTCAGCAAATAAAGGAGGAATTGGCCCTGAAGTGCAGGGCTAAGATTTGGCAGCCGAGATTGAAAAAGGAGTGTGGGGGGGGGATTGTTTCAAGTACTTTAAGGAAAGAAAATAATTTTCCAAACTGCATTTCACTTAATTGAATACCAACAAGAAGGGCTGAACTGAAAAATCTTGATTCCAAGGAGCAAACATCACCTCAGCGAGGCTGCCCACGGAGCTGAAGGGAAACTTCCACATCCCTGTGGATGCAATCCCATGGCATTAGAGTATCAGTCCCACTTCTTGTGCTGCAAGAACGGGAGCTCATTTGCTGCTTGGTGTGAGGCAGCTTCTGCAAGGTTTCCGTGGAGTTCTTTGTCTGTGTGTGGTGGCAGCCACAGCAGCTTTTCCAAGCAGTGGATGCTGCTTCCCTGGGATTATTTCATTTCCTTCATGGGTGCTGGGCAGCCAGGGCAAGGTAGAAAAAACGCTTTTGTGATGGGCTGGCTTTGTTCTAGTCTGCAGTCTGGGGTTTGAGGCTGTCTGGGAGAGCGTGTCTGTGTAAACTAACGATCCCAATCCCGTTCCCTCGCTGCCTGTATCCACCTCCCCTTCTCCCTGCTCCCTTCTCCAGCAGTGCCTTTTCCACGGGGTTAAATCAAAGTGCAGAGCTCTGGTGATTTGAGCCAGTTAGTGATTCTCGGGGTGCTCAGGGCCGGGGGAAATGTGGTGACATCAAACACCAGCTCCTGACCTGGTTCTGTGAGGGGTTTGTCCATTAAGGTGTGATGGGGGCAGGAGAAGGGGATCGTTAATGGGAGCAGAGCAAAGCCCAGCCAGGTCCTAATGAGCTGCCATGCAGAGCTTTTAGACAGGTTCTCGTGGCTTCCAGAGTCACTTTTTTCTCCCTCATTTCTCCCCGGATTCCTCTGCTCAGGATCAAGAGGGCAGTGTGATGGTGAGGACAAAGGTCTGGGTGTGGACCCTGAGGGTTCAGGTCGCAGAAATTCGTGCTGGGACCAGACTGGGAATGGCTCTCTCTCCTCCCAGTGGTGCTCAGAGCCATGGTGGGGCTGATACCAGGGGCCCAGAGCCAGCAGGACACAGGGCAGGCAGCATTCCCAGAGCCCGTTCCCCTTTCCCCAGGTCGGGAATGTGCTGCGGGAACCCTGAGGCACAGAGCTGAGCTCGGGGCTGCTGGTGCTCTGATTAATGCTGCAGCAGGGCTTGTTCTGCTGGAGAGGAACCTTCCCTCCAGAGACATTAAATATTAATAGCAGCAATAGAGACACAGATAAACAAGAGCGAGTTATAAACTTCATTTTGAGGGCACTGCTGTTCGCTCTGGCAAACTCCTGTCACAGCCAGCTCGGGAACCCGGGCCAGAGGCTGGGGCTGCGTTGGAAATATCTGCATTTCCACCTGGAACTCAGAGCTCCTGACTCTTTGCCCAGCACAAAAAAGCCTCCCTAGCCACGATCCAGCCCCTGCTGGAAGGTGACCGTGACCTGCCACCAGTGCTTCTCACAGTCAGAGCTTCCCCAGCCGCCGCCATCTGCGCCTCGTGTTTTCTTCTTCCACTCCAGTGCATCTGCTCTGGTCAGGGCTTTGTTCTACAAGTTCCTGCAGAGCCGAGAGCTCACCTTCAAAAACCAGTCGGGTGTTTTAGCCAGGTGGGGCTGAACTACCCAGGGTGGGGACAGGGATGCTCTGGTAGGATGAGACTTTCCCTGCTGTGGGCGTTCGGATCTCTCTGTGAAGCCTCTCCTCAGCATAAATCACTTTCTTTATTTATTTGAAAATCCTCACGACACGCGGTGATAATTTGTAAATCACACCCCTTTAAAACCTGCCACTTCCAGGTGGAAATACCTGGGGTTTTTGGGACGACAGGAGCTGTGTGGGCAGGCATCCCATAACTCCAGGAGCTGGGTGTAGAGGGAAAATCAGGCCATGAAAAACACTAAATACTCCCAGTGCAAGCTGGGAATCAGTAACGAGCCTGGTGTTTGCTGCTTAAACAGCTTCAAGATGAGAAATGAGTGTAAACTCATATTTTAGTAATGCACAATATTATTGACTGAATTCAAAGTGAGAGCGTTTATAACACGTCAAGTCAACTTTTGTACTGTAATTTATATTGGATTCCCCTTTCCGAGGGGTGGGAGTGGGAGAGGCAGCTCCTGGCTGAGGTGTCACACTGGAAGCAGCTGCATCTGGTGTTTTATAGGATTTTGGGTGCACTTTGGGCTGCACTGCACCTCCTTATTTAGGGAGGAGCAGTGGGACATGGGAAATACAGGGGAAAAAAAGGAGATTTTGGGTCACCCTGCCAGTCTGGAAAACTCCTCTTTGAACAAGCAGGTCTAGAAAGTGCCTCTGGTTTGAGAAGGTGAGGTTGGAGGGAGAGTTCCAGCCCCTCCTGCAAAATAAGATGATGAACTATTTGTGCAAACCCACCTGGGCAATGAGAACCCCACCGTGTGCCTTGGGAAGCTCCAGTGGAGCAGAACCGAGGAGCTGTGACCAGCAAGAGTAGGAATAATTAATGTAAGAGGAAACAAACCCCAGCCAGAGGCTGCAGAGGGCAAAGGGCAATAAACCCAGCCCTGCTCTGCCTCCCAAAGGCTTGACCAGAGGTGTTTAAAATCTCCTCTTAATAACGTATGCAGCAGCAGGGAGAATCAGACTGGTAACCTGAAGGTTAAATGTTAGGGGAAAAAAAAAAAGAAAATCAAGCAAATAAATCTTTATTTCAAATTTGCTCTCATCGTCAGTGAATTATATTGAATTTCTTTTTTCAATGCCACTGGGACAAACACACCTCAGTCGCTGGATTCCAGCCTGGATATGTTGAGGTGGTGTTTGCTCAGATCTTTTCAGGCATTAGCAGGGGGTGGGGAGAAGATCTGGGAGGTTTTTGGTTCAAGATCTAATTAGTCCTTACCCGCAGAGCCCTGTCCTCTGCTCCTGGCCCCTGGCAGCTTCCTGCCCATTTCCCTGCACACTCCTGCAGCTCCTGGAGCTCCAATTTCGCACTGATGAGAAAAGACAAGTGTTTTCCAGAACTGGATGGCGCAGTGAGGAAATGGCCCTCATCACTTATATTTATGTTCTTAATTCACTCCTCCGTGGCCATTGGCCATTGTACAAGGCCCCCATCATCTCTCCTGGTTACAAGACTTGAATAGAGTTTGTCTTGACGTGATTTATGGCAGCAGAACTTTCAAGGTAATTATTGAGATTGCTGCAGCAGTTCCTTGAAGGGATTCTGAAGGGTATTTTTGGGTGGTGGTGGGGAAATGAAGGGTACAAGGGGCTGCAGGTTTTACCTGACTTGGTTTATTTTCTCCTCCCCCTGTGATGCTGGCAGAAAAAACCAGAGGTCACCTGTGCAGAACATGCATGGAGAGACGCACAACCCCCTCGTCCTGAACAGCAAAAACCTCACTGTCTTCTCTGGAACGAGACAGCTTAAAAGGGGAGGAAAATTATGGAGCAGAGAGTTTGGCTAATGCTCGCTTTCAGTGCAGCCAGACCCGCTGCCATAACTCCTTCCAGGCTGGCTTTGGGTGGCGTGGCTGGGAGATGGATGGAGCTGCTGTGAGCACCCTGCTGGGAGCTGAGCGGCGGGAGAGGGCTGTGAATCTCCGGGAGCCGCGTCCCAGCCAGGATCCCGCGCGGGGAGCAGATGCTGTGCTGGTTTAACGAGGGGTTTTATGAACCCAGCTCACCCTGCCTGGGCTCTGCTGGCTTGTAGATTTTCACATTGCTGCTGTTTGTGGCACGTGGATGGCCCCGTTTGTGGGGGGTGCTGCTCCAAAGCGGGCAGGGACACTGATGCCATGATGATTTTTGTCTTTTCTTTTATATCCCTGTTATACCTTTTTGCAACTTCTGTATTCTTGGTGCTTTTTGCCTACATTCTTGGACTTGTTTGTTAAGCTGAGAGATGAAACATTTTAGAGGCTTTGTAGTTAGGGTGCCAGTGTGCCCAGACCCCAAGGTCCTCTCCAGAACACATTTTGTAAACTAAGATAGAACCATCCAGGGGAAGGTTCCTTGGGGAGGGGGGCTCATTCGAGCCTCTCATTGGGGAATTTTTGATAGATATGCTAATTAGTAAGACCTAGAATGTAAGACCAGATATAGAGGAGGGGGATTGGGGTGGCCATTGCGGGGGTGCATGGAGGTGTATTCGACCTGGGCGTGGTGCACCCAAGGATCCTTACAATAAATACCAAGGTAATGCCCTTTTCCCCTTCTAACCGTGTTCGCCTCTTGATTTTAAGACCAGGAAAAGGCATCAACATGAACAGAGGCTCTAAATGTCAAACTGGGAGGCACGCTGGGCTCTTCCAGCACCTCAGGGGGGCTGCACCCCCGCAGCACTTTTAATTACTATTCTCTCATTTCACCCAGCTCTGAGGTGCAGGTTGGACTCCCACTGAACAACCATGGGCAGAGTCATTGTAATTGTTATTTCAAATGGGAAAAATTTCCTTTTTGGGGTGTTCCTCCTGGAAGTGGCATTCAGGAGGGCCAGGATCAGGTTCAGTGCCTGGCTGTGATTCAGAGAGATCTGGCCCGGGTCAAGCGCAGAGCAGTGTCCATAATTGCACCTGTAAGGGGAAGTATTTTCCTTTCATCACTGTTAGCCTAATTACGTTTGTCAATGGGAGTCCTGCCCCAGAAATCGATACGGGAGGGAGCTTTGCTGGGCTGTGTAGGAGAGGAGGTGCATTTCTGCAGCCTCGCCTCGGCCCCGCGGCGAAGAATGGTAATAACAAATCTATATTCGTGCTTCTCATGTTCGCTCTTATCTGGATCTCTTTGGTGAGATAACGTGGGCAGAAGAAAAGCAGAGCTCTCTCTCTTTTCCCTCCTGCCCGTGTGTTTTCATATTTTTAAATTAACCTTATCGACCCACCTGTTGCAAGCAGGGCTGTGCCGGCTGCCGGGTCCTGGGGGAGGCTGAGATTTCTGCACCAGTACAAAATCCCAGAATCCCAGAATGGTTTGGGTTGGAAAAGACCTTAAAGTTCATCCCATTCCTTCCACCATCCCAGTCGTCTTGGGGCATTTTCATGATGAAATGTGAAGGTTTTTGCCCTTTCACAACCAAACCCCAGGGCTGTGCCAGCGCTTTGTCCCGTTTTTGCCCCTCACAAACTTTCACCTGTCCCTGATGGAGAGCTGAGGCTTTGTAGGACATGGGATTATTATTATTTTTTTTTTCTTTAAGTAAGCAATATATATTCCAGACTAAAAGACACTCAGGAAATGAAATTGCTGGCACTGCTGCTGCTCGGAGGGGAAACCATTTCCGTCCCTGCTAATGGAGGAGGGGTCCTGCTCGCGCCCGTGGGGTCACGGAAACAGCAGCAGACATCAAAATAAGGGAGAAAGGAAAACCTAACACAGCCAGGGGAAGCCTCTGGAGGTGCTTGCAGGTTGGTTGTGCTCAGGTTTTTCTCCATCCCCTGGGGTTTCCGTAACATCTGGAGCAGCTGGACGCACGCTCAGCCCTGGGTGTTGGGTTTGGATCAGGGAAAGCACCAAGGAAGCTCCCAGCACCTCCCCAAAGGCTGTGTGGGGCCTCTGGATTAACTGCAGCCTGGGATGAGCCTTCTCCAAAGCCTTCCAGAGGCTTCTCTAGGCCTGGGTTAAGCTGACAGGCTCTTAAAGAGGGATATCCCTGCCTTTGCCATGGTGTGGGGACTTCAGCTGCCGGGGAAGGGTCAGGGCATGGAGGAAAGAGGTGAAATCCCGAGTCCTTCAGCCCCTCCAGGTGGAACAGAGGGGATTTTGGCTTTCCCTACAGACAGAGCTCTGGAGACCCAGCAGATCCATGCCAGAGCTGTGCAAATCCCTGGCTGTGCCTCCCGAGGCGGGAGGAATTAGGAACGTCAGGTTAAATAAGCTTTTTTTGGGAATGGAAATCCTAAAAGTGAGCGAGCTCGGAAACTTTAAAGGCTGGGATTCAAGTTGCCGCTGCTGTTGATGGATTTAACGTGAAATACGAAGAGTGGGGAGGGGAGGGGGTTGTGGAGGGATGTCAGGGGTGTCTCTGAGGTGGCTGGAAGGTGACAGGGAGATGAGGGAGCTCCAGGGGTCTGTGTGAGAGGGGAAAGCTGCAGCTCTCAGCTCCTGCACGCGTGAGACAGGAAAAGCCAGGAAGGACCTCGAATGAATCCCAGCATCACTGAGGTTTGGGAAAGCCCTCCCAGACCTTCAGGTCCAACCTGTGGCCCATCCCCACCTTGTCACACCCAGTCATTCCTTGGGGACTCCAGACCACCTCCCTGGGCAGCCTCTTCCAATGTTTAACAGCTTTTCCATATAGAAATTCCTCCTGATGTCCAACTCGGCCTCCCCTGGTGCCGTTTCCTCTCATCCTGCCCCTGGCTGCAGCTGGTTTGGGGTTGATGCTTCACACCCTGCCTTTGCTCATCTAAAAATTCTCCTCCCTGGGTTCATCGCCCGGCTGTGCCCGCCCCACCCACGGGACTCCAGGCTCTGGGAAAATCCCTGTTCCCAAGGGAGAGCCCTGTGTGCCCTCGGGCATCCCGATCCCATCCCGGCCAGTGGCTGCAAAGTTCATTCTGTCGCTGCAAACCATCCGAGCACGGCGCTGCGGAATGCGGGAGAGCTTTATGCATTTCCTCGAAAACCACGTTTATGTGTCACTTTTCCATAAAATAAAGGAACGGGGCTGGAGGTGAGGAAAAACACAGATATATAATTTCTCAGTCACTGCTTCCAGAGCCTTTTCCATTTGACCGTTTCCCCTCTGATGTGCAAAATCTGAATCCGAATCCCGGCTTCCTCAGCTCCCTGCCTGCTGACCTCGTCAGAAACACCCAGTGCAAGAGGGAAAAAAGAACAATAAATTGCTTTCTGTACCTCCGGTCAGGAAACCCCTGCGCCGTCCCCTCCCGGGCAGACTTTCCCACCTGTTACCTCGCTGCGCTGCCTCCCGGTTACCTCAGCAAGAAAACTTAATTGAGGCGCTGCCGTGCCGGGAGAGAACGATACATCCCTTTTTACAGAGCCGCTTCTGTGACCGGCTTCGCTTTCAGCACCACTACCCCGCGCTCCGCGTCTCGCAAGGCTGCTTTGGCTGTGGTTTTATTTCCCGGCCGTCTCTGCAGTGAAAACCTCCTTCCGTGCTGTTTTCCCTCCGTGCCCAGGCAGGCGTTCCCGGGCTGTGCCCTTGGGCTGTGCCGCCGTGCCCGTCCTGCGTGCGACCCGCGGCTGCCGCTGCGCGCTGGGGGCAGGGGCTGCGCTGCCGGCCCGGGTAAGGGGTGCGAGAACAGAGGCATTATCTATCCCCCGCTTTTCCCGACACGGAGCTGGCATCGGGAGACTAATGGGAGGTTTTTAGCAGTAGTTAGAGGCTCAGCAGGCTGTGAGCGCTGCCTGGCTGGCACTACAAAGCCGGACGGGAGCTGGTGATGCTCTGAAGTTGTTGCTGAGCCCGTCCCGAGCTCGCTCGATGGCTGGGGCTGAACCGTGGCGGGTTGGAAGCTCCTTTGTAGCACAGGAAGCAGCGCTGCGTGATTTGGCTGCCTCAGAGGCTCCGTTCCCTTTTCAGGCTGGCTCCTTTCCTTCAGAAATAGCTGCACTTCTCAGACCTGTGACTCTCCCGGACACAGATCAGAGGTGCCGGCGGGCGCTCCCAGCTCCTTGGTGCTGGCAGGTGGAGGAGCAGGCGCCGAGAGGGTTTGGGGCTAAAATTTTGCCTCCATTCCTTGCCCCCGAGTGTCCCGGAGCATCCCCTTGCAGCCAGGAGGGCAGGAAGGCAGGGGGAGCAGCCCCCAGAGCATCTTCGCAGAGCATCCCTCTCCTCCAAGAACTTTCTGAGCCCAAATTCAGTTCCCAGGCTCAACATTCAATAAGTGGCAGCGGAGTGGGTGGGGGAGCCGTGTTTACCCCGTGCCTGCCAGGCAGACAATGAACCTCCTCTCGCCCAGATGGCACAGGCTCTCCTCCAAGCTGATAAACAGGGCTGGTGCCATTGAAACGGGCCCAAACACAGCGAGAGTGTGGCAATTCCAGCGCCTCCAGTGACCATCTGGACACACAAACTGATTTTCTATTTGGATAATAAAGCCTCTCCTACGTCTCCAATATTAGCCATGTATGGGGATGCTAATTGATTTAATTGAAGCTCTCAATGTTGAGCCGTGGGCACTGCCAAGCTTCTCAGTTTGGGTACGTGGTGGGGTTTAGTGAGTGTTGGAGGGGAGGAAATTGGGGGGTGAGAGCTCTGCTGTCGAGGTTTTGGGAGAGGAAGGGCTGTGGAAAGTCCTGGAGTATGGGAATCACAAGTTCCTGCTCCAGAAGGGGAACGGAGAAGCTTCTTCCGAGCTCCCCTGAGCAAAGGGACAGAATTTTGCTGCTCTTGGTAGTGCTGGAGTCTTTACCTTATTGGTTAATTTTAAACAGAGGTTGTCTTTTCATGTTTTATTTATACATATACACGCAAACACGTATCAGATTTGGTTAGATGCGAAACGAAGTCGTGGCCAAGTGATTAATATCCTTTATTTTTGGGCTTTAGTAGCATCTCCCAACTTGGCTCATGGTGTTCTACAGAAAAAATCCTGCATTCAGAGACTTCCAACACAACGAAAACCCTCTCCACTCCTTGAAAAAACACTTGCTGAGCTCAAGAAATTTAAATTTTTCAAGAAACACCACTTTTGACCTAGAACATTTTGTCAGGGCTTCTCTGCCAAGAAATTATCCCAGCCTGTCTCTTTTTGTTTTTTCCTTTAGATGACCTTTTTTTTTTTTCCTAGCAAGCAAACAAAACCAGCAACAACAGAAGTAATCCCACAACCTTGCAGCAAAGTTACCCACTTAAAGGAGTGGCAGAAAGTGACCTCTTGCAGCAGGGACAGCATCAGAACCAGCTGGTTTAGGAGCTGTTCCCACACAACCTCAGGCTTTTATCCATGAATATTCCTGCTCATTAAGGAGCTTTATGACATTAAGGATATCTAGAGGGGGTTGGTATTTCCTAGGAAAAACACTTTTCCTCTTCCGCTTGAGCTTTTGCTGCTCTTAAGGGGAATATTTTGGACTTTTTCCCTGTGCCTTCTGTTGTTTCAAACAGGAGGGGTGCAGTGGCTCGTGCTGGCCTCATTTCCTGTCGATTTTGCTCTGTGCAGACTTCTCATTAAGTGGTTAATCAGGAAAACACAGCCAAGCACTTTTTGTGAAAGGCACGTTTGGGTTTGGAAGGCAGGAAAGCAGCTCAGAGGAGGCACCTGCAAACCACCAAATTGTTGGCCCGAAATCCTTTTATCCAGTAGGATGATTGGGAAAGGGGAGATAATTTGGGTTTTAGGAGCAGGGATGGGTATTTTTAAAAGCAAGTGAGTGCTCTGGGCTGCCAGGGGAGGATCATGAGGGGAGAAATGACAATTTTCTGGGGACTCCACCCCGTCTTCTCAAGGGTGGAGGCTCCTGTCAAGTGGCTCTCACGGGAGACTTCAGGAATCATGTCCCCTGATGTCACTGCACTTGTTAATTGGGCTTGACAGATGATAATGAAGGAGAGGCTGTGGCTGAGCAAGGGCAGAGGGAATGGCAGCACTCCTGGGGGAGCAGGACGGAGCAGGAAAGCCCAGATGTCCAGGAGTTACGTGAGGTCACTCCAAGCATTAATCTTTGCTATTTCTGCTTCCAGAGGTGGCAGGGGAAAATCGGTGCCTCCGAGCCGGGCAGCCTGTGAAGGTGATTTACCTCCCGTTCACACTCCTGGCTTGGCCGTGCTGTTAAACCACTCATGAGCATGAGTTTTTTTGGGGAGGGACCCTCCTCTCTTGAGGGCGTAGAGGGGACAGGTCCCCTGAGCAGATGTGGAGGTGGGGTGACATCGTGGTGCTGCACCCCCGGAATGCAGCCCTGTTCCCTGGAATGGCGGTCCCGTGCCCACATGCCTTATGGCTAATGCATAATTAGCCTTAATTAGCTTAATTAGCCTGGAAAATGGGGAGGGTTTGCCTTTGCTGGAAGGTCAGTGTGTCCTCCCCTGGCTGGGTGGACGCTGTGGCCTCGGCAGGGTGAGCAGGACTCGAGTGCTGGTGGCGTGTGCTGCTCCTTCGAGGAGAGGGGTTAACTCCTTGGAAAAGGTGGGATTTTACCCCCTCAGGGGCAGGATTGGAGTCTAAATTCCACTGCAGGATTGGGCTGCATTTTCTGCCCCTTCTCCCCGTGGAAAGGAGGTGACAGCACCTCTCTGGCTGCTGAGAAGTGGAGCTGTTTCAGAGTCCTGAGCAAACAGACGAGAGCTGGAACTGTCCCATGCCTGCCACGAGAAAGAACAGCCTTGTTCATCATCAAATCACACAGAAGTGGCACCTCCTGTAGGGCAGCTGCACGTGTGGGATGCTCAGAGGCTGCTGAGTGCCACAGGCAATGTTTTCCCTGCACTGAGAACCTGCCCCAGTCGCGGGGACTCCCACTCCGGGGTTAGCTTGGAATTCTCCCCTCAGCAAAGTGATCCTCGCGGAGCATTTCCAGCTCCCTCTGATGTGCTGTCTCCCCTGATTGTGGGCTCTCCTGTTTTCCCTTGTAACTAGCAGGAAGCTGCCTGAGCAAAATGCTTTTCCCTGACTGGCAGGAGCACAACACCCACTGATGAGTCAGGGGGGGAAGAGCTCCTGTTTAACTGGAAAAGGGGATTGGGGGAAAAGGAAGGGGAAGAACTGCTGCCAGAGAGCTGTGGGATGAATGACATTTGTTTAAAGACACATAAGGAGATTATTGATGGGCGTTAAAGTATGAAAGCAACGGGGCCTAAGTGTGGCGTTAATGGAATCCATTTTCTCCACCATCTCCTGCAGGAACTCTTTGGAAATGCAGAAGGAGGAAAATCACTTTACAGTAATAACTGTTATTTATGTAAGAGAACAGCTTTGGATATATCAAAATGCGAGGTTCAAGGTAATAACTGGACCCTCACAATCATTGTTATCCATTTAAAAGACAGTTTCTGTGATGGTGAAGAGATGGAGGAAATAGCCCCAGTCCTGCAACGGATCCAGAATGAAGTTTATTTTATTATTGTTGCCATTAATCAGTTCCCAACCTGATAGGACTGTGTTAGGAAAAAGGGGAAAAGGCTGGAGGAGATGAGGGGGGGTGGGTAATCACCCTTGCAGCATTTGTTGGGACCATTTGGTGGGCTCATTTGTGACCTGGGGCCTTGTCTTGGCTCCCTCCAGAGCCTCCCTCCACCGTGGCTCTGCTCCTCGGGCAGGAAATCCGTCTTGCACGAAGCAGGAGCTCAGCTCTTGTGCAGGAACCGGGAGAGACTCATGAATGATTCATGGGGAGGGATTGGGGGTAGCAGGGAAGGATGATAATAATATTCTCCATGTGTCAAAATATAACAATAATTTGACCAGCTCTAATTTTTAATAACCACTGGGTTTGGGAGCAGATGTGATGGATGAGCTGGAGCAAACCATGGTCTCCCAAGCTGGCTTTTCACTTCAGAGCACCAAGGCCACTCTCTGAAATATTAGAGCTGTATAAAACCTCTCAGGCTGCGGGAGGAAGGAGCAGAAAGCTGAAAAGGAAGGGACAAAGGGTCTGCTCTGTTTTCATAATTCCAATTAGAGTAAGTGTTAGACGTGATCCGTAATTGATCCTGGCTCGGAGCGGCGCTCGAGTGGGAATTTTATCTTTAAAGCTCCAATCTCACGGAGTGAAGCCTTTCCAAAGGGTTTTCCCCTTTCACCCTGCAGGGTGTTGAGCATGGAGTGAGCTGGGAGGGGTGGCCAGGAGTGGGTGACAGGGAGGGGAGGTTTGGGGTCTCAGTTTGCTGTCCCAGACGTGGCCCAGGACATCTCTCATGTGGGAAGAGGCAGGGGAGGATGATAAAGCAGCCCTGTTTCTCCAGGCAGGCCCTTCTGGCTGGGATAATGAAGAAGAATTGGATCTGTGAGGGCAGCTGACACAGCTGGCTGTCTCCAAGATGTTTTCATTGCTGCGCTAGGAAGTCTTTTACAGACTTGGAGAAGCACTGGGAACGTGGAGCTGCCTGAGGCTGCCAGCCTCACCTGACAGCAGCGAGAGTCAACCCCCAGCAGGAATTCCAGGGCCACCCACTGGAATATCAGACAGTGGGAAGGAGCCACGGGAAGGAGCCTTGGCAAGGCCCCCGTCCCCCTGCCCTCCCCTAGGTGTGTGCTCGGGTTTGCAAGGGTCACACCCCAGTGCTGGCTTCAGCTCTTGCAGGTACCCTCATTAGGATGGTTGGAAGGAGGAGGATTTAATGATCCCAGCCATGACTCCAGTCAATCAGTATAAATGTTGCTTATTTATAACACAAACCCCAGCCTATGGATAACTCTGTTGTTTAATTAAGCTTATCACTGGGAACCTGATCCCGTTCCTTGCTGCATTCATGTCACTAATTCAGGATCCCCTCTAAGAAGCTTCCGAACAGACTGCAGGGGATGTAACTCACTCCTCTCGCTCTGCTTTACAAGCCTGGCTGGCTCTGGAATGTTTCAGTCCTCATCCAGTGTCGGTGCTGATTCCTCCCAGATCCCAGCTCTTCCATCATTCCTGACAGCCCCGGAGCCTGGAACAGCTTTTCCTTCGGGTTTGTTCAGCCTTGTTCACTAAGAGTTTTTGTGTCTGCTTTAATTTACTCTCTGCAGCTGAGCCTTTTCTGTATCCTTGCTTTTCCCCCCTTCCTTTCTTGCTCTTCACTTGCCCTCTCCAGTTTCTGTGTGGTGTCTTTAAAACTTCTCCAGATGCAGGAGAATCTGTAATGAGCTCCCAAGCTGAAAAGCAAAAGCTGCTTGCCCAAAAGTTGTTCTTTACCCACGCTGGAGAGCCTCACACCAGGAACCTCAGAGATTCTCTGGGAGAACTTTGAGTAACTTAAGGATTTTGTGGCTGTTTTTTTCTGCTGTGCCAGGGGTTCTCCAGGCAATGTCTGACACCCCCCACCTAGGGGGGTGGTCTCCAGAAGATGCTGAGACGAAGTGCTCCGAGCGAGGGTGTTGCTGTGCATCACTTCACTCACTCAGGGCTCTGCAGGTCCCTTCCCTCAAAAAGCCATCTAAAAACAAAGCGGAGCTGCCTTTTTTTTTTGGTCCAAACAACAAGCAAAAGTATCCTCGGATTAGACGAATTAGCAGCGTGCTGCTGAGATGGATAGAAAGGCAGGGAAAACCTTGTCAGAGCCCAGGGAAAAAGCAAATTGCTGTTTCTCTTTCCCACCCAGAAGTCAGGGAAGAAGCCATCAGGGCAGAAGGATTGCAGTGGGCAGAGCGTACTAACGAGGGCAGGCAGGAAGACATTAAAGCAACCCATTAAATCAGCTGAAGGCTGAGTGGCAAAAAATAAATAAATAGAGGCTGTGCAGATTGATCAGTATTGGATCTGAAGGGCTTCCACCTCTGCTGTGGCAGCTCCTTAGCAGCTCATTCCAGCGTGACTCAGCAGCAAAAGGGGTTTGTTCTGTCCAGAAAGCACAGGGATGAAAACGTCAGGGGAGGGCTCAGGTGTCGTTTTATACCTGGATCAAACCCTTCTGTGTGGTTTAAGACATCTGCATCCTCTTCAAGAGGGTTGGGGTTTCCAATGTCACCTTTTCCCAACTTGATCCATCTTTTCAGCTTTCCTGTTGGAGCAGCCTGGTTTAGTGGGAGGTGTCCCTGCCCATGGATGGTGTCCCTGCCCATGGATGGTGTCCCTGCCCATGGATGATGTCCCTGCCTGTGGGAGGTGTCCCTGCCCATGGCAGGGGGCTGGAATTCGATGACCTCTAAGGTCCTTTCCAACCCAAAGGCTCCCATAGTTTGACTCTTCCATCCCCACTCAGCCACGTGGCACTGGCCCGTTTATCCTTACACACGTTCCTGCTTCCAGGGATTCCCACCTCGCGGAAGATCTGTTAACAGTGCTGACTTTGTGATGCCTTCAAACGCCTGAGGATTGAGGCACAAGTGTCAGGTGTTGGTGGCAGAAAGGCTGAGTCTCTAAACAAGGCTTTCTGAAGCCTCCTGGCACATTAAATCTGTTTATTTGCCACGTGGTCCAGGAAAACCTTGAGGAGCCGCTTTATCTCTTCACTCTTCATCCATCATGGGAGAAGGAAAATCATTTCCCCTATCATTTGTCTGGCTCATATCTTTATAGGAATTGCCATATCTACATCCAGCATGGTGGGTCCTTGTCCTTGGGTCCATCCTTCGGAGATTTGTCACAGCAGCAGTGGCCAGGGATTTGTAACGGGAAGAGAAGTGGTGCAAAACATCCCCAAACTCTCCGTAGGAACGCAAACAAACCCGCAGATCCCTCTGCAGCGTTTCCCCCTCCTCACCTTGGCACTGGGGGTACATCCAGGGCCGTTTGCTGTCTCTGTGTGTGGGTTAATCGCTGGGTGGGGGAAGCCTGGACCTGGAATTTCCCTCCTCCATCCCCGGGGCTGAGCCGTGCATCCCCTGCAGCCTGCTGGGGTTTGCCAGCCTGCGAGGGGTCAGCCACAGCTCTGACCCCCCTGACACAGGGAGGTGCTGGAAGGAGAGCAAATCATTTTAAGTGCTGAGATACCCAGAGGGGTTCAGAGGAAAATGGTCACTAAAGCCCCACTTAATGGAAATTCAGTGGCTTTAGAGGGACCCTCAGTTCCTTAAATCCTGTAACCTGCTGTCTCATCCTCACCAGGATGAGAGGAAACGGCCTCACGTTGTGCCAGGAGAGGTCTGGATCAGATATTAGGAAAAATTCCTCCATGGAAAGGGATGTCAAGCACTGGAGCAGGCTGCCCAGAGCGGTGCTGGAACCACCAGTCCTGGAAGGGTTCCAAAAATGTGTGGATGTGGCACTTGAGGGTGGGGTTTAGTGACCATGGTGGTGGCTTGATGATCTTAGAGGTCTTTTCCAACCTGTGAGCAGAAGGAGGTTCAGGAAATGGTTCCCTCTGCAAGGCCAAGTGCCAGATTTGGGAATATTCCTCCCCTTAAATCCTTTTCTGTCAGCCAGAAAATCCCAAAGCGCTGCAGACCTTTGTGTGTGCTGGAACAGCCACTGAAACTCAGCCGCCTCTGGGGACAGAGCTCTGGGATTCTGTGGGGTTGTGGGCACAGAACACATTTACTGAGGGTATTTTGTGGGCTCTGGGTCCTTTCCTGCCTCCCCATCCCACAGCAGGCTCTCTCCCCCACTCTGCTCTCCAGCCCCAAACCCCACAGCTCCGTTATTCATCGCCATCTCTCAAATCCATCATTAGAGCCATAAATCCTGCTGGCCTTTCCCATTTGTTTGTTGGCTTCTTTTTTGTTGTTGTTGTTGTTTTGGTTTTTAACTCGGAATTTTCCCCATTGTTTCTTCCTTCCTCATTCTTTTTGCTTGCCTGGCAGTGGCACTTGGGGTTTCTGTGGTTATTTTTTCTTATATTTATACTCTCCACTGACTTAATTAAGTTCTTGCTCGTTCCTTGGTCTTGCCAAGTTTATTGGCCCCACCAGAGCTTCCCAGTGCTCTCTTCCTACAAAACCACAGCTGCTGCCAGTCACCTGAGACCAGAAAAATGGGCAGAAAAACTTCCTCTGGAAACTCAGCTTGACATTGTGGAAGCAAAAAACAGGCAGAAAAAATGATCTTCCCAACCCTGGTCAGTGTTTTTAGGCTGCTTTCCTAAGAAAATAAGATTTAGGTGTTTAGGGGATGTGGGTGGCCATGCAGGAGCTTGGATTTTTGGCAAACTCTGCTTCGGTTTGACAGATGGGGCTTTGCAGAGGTGCTGAAAATCTGGATTAGAGGGCAGAGCTGCAGGGAGCTCCCGCTGGGAGCACAGTTTCAGGGAAAACAGAAAAAAGGCGTCCCACCACGCCACATTCAGAAACAAGCTCCTGGTGGCTATAATTCCCTGGATTTGGGGGTTTGTGGACATGCAGGAGAGCCCCTGGTGTTCACTCTTGCAGAGCCAGAATCCCACTCCCTGCAGCAGCCCTGACCTTGCACCTCGGGAGGGTTCAATCCCTCATTCCTCCTCCTCCCTGCTTTTCTCTCCTTGTTTTTGGGATTTCTCTTGGCAGGCTTTTCAGGGCATGGAGTGGGATTCATCTGGTCACAATCCCAGTATTTAAGTCGCCTGATCAGGACTTTCTCCACAGGTGCAGTGCCTCAAGTCTGGCTGTGGAAATCCACAGGGGTTTCCCTTTAAAATCAGTGTCCTGCCCTGCTTGTTTACAAGAGGGTGGGTTCAGACCCCATAAACCAGCTCTGGCTGGGGCACTCCCATTCCAGCCCCCTTTCTTATCTTTCTGCGCTCTTTTGCTCCTCTCTTCATGCTCAGGGTGTTTGCTGCTGCCTCAGAGTGGGATTTATACTCCCAAAATCAGGTGAGATGAGTCTGGCAGGGTTTTTCCCCGCCTGTCCCGGAGGGATGATGTTTCTGGGATCCAGGGATGATCCCACTGAGGCTTTGCATCCCAGCGTGATGGGCAGGTCACCACCTTCCTTCTCAATTTTCCTGGAAACTCCAGGTCTGGGGAAACGTAATTCTGATTTTATGTACACAAAGCAGTTATTAAAGAAGATAAAAGAGAGATTGTGTTGCAGGCAGCAGGAACTAAAGCCCTCAGCTGTTTTTATCACGTCTTCCCTCCTGTCTCTCTCTCCCCTGAATTTGCTCTCTCTGGATAGCAGGAACGAGAGGGGAGCTCCATTTAAATGCAGATTTCCAGTGCTGGCCAAGAGCAATAAATAGCCCTCTGCTACCCCGACCAGACAAACATTATCAAGCCTCTTTGAGAAGGAGATTTTATGTTTTCAGATCTTCTTTTTCCCTTGATGAGATGCTCTTTCCTCGCAGAGTAATAGCGTGTTGACGCCTTTTTATTTTATTTTTAAGCAGCACTTCAGAGATTATAATGGAAACACAATCCCACCTGTTTCTCCACTGGAGCTCCACTTGACAGCCCTGTAATGAGGAGCTGTGCAAATTTCTTCTCCTTTACTGTACTGACAGCCTGGAGGGCTGATACCTCATTCAGCAGAGCGGAAAAGCACAAAATAAGGCAATTTTTGGCAACAATTTTTAATCCCCTGACCCTGCGGCCTCGTGGTTTTGGAGGTGGTTTGGAGTTCACGAGGTGGGGAGCAGGAGCAGGAGGTCTGGGGTGATCCCTGGGGCACCTCCTGCTGTTCCTCAGCAGGACGTGGGTGTTTGAAGAATGAAAAGTTATCCTGGAGTGCTTTTGGGTTTCCTGGTTTGGGGAGGAAGGACTGGCCGGCTCCAGTGGCAGGTACTGGATGTTCTGCGTGGCTGAACTGGGTTGGACTGGGATTACAGCTCTTAATTTGGTAAAGGGGGCACAGAGGACTTGAGGACAAGGGAATGGTGTGGGCAGCAGGGGCAGGGAAGTGAGGAGCCACCTGGAATTCTGTGTCCAGTTCTGGGCTCCTCATGGAGTGAGGGACGTGGAGGGGCAGGAGCGTGTCCAGGGAAGGGGCTGGAGCCCCAGGAGCGGCTGAGGGAGCTG
>VZRQ01006969.1:1739208-1752840 GCA_013397975.1 Machaerirhynchus nigripectus
GATTCTGTGGCTGTGTTTACAGCATAAATCAGAAGAGGTTGTAGGTGTGATCTTAACCTGTCACTCGGGACATTTAGGAAATATTACAGGTACCTTTATGTGTTTTTCACTTGGAGGGACAGCCTGTGAACAGTGAAACATCCTGTTTACCAAGCCACTGCTGTGTTAACTCTACATTTTCAAGAGATGCCTTGAGATGGAGATCACATTTCTGAGTGTGACTTTACATTTCAAAGGTATAAAAAGCATCAGAGAAAATGTAAATAAATAAAAAAAATTGCCGTGAACGGGAAAGGTCAGCTGCACACTGTTTGTTGTAGGATCCTCCCAGTGGCATCTGTTGGCTGTTATTGTTATAAAAATGTGACTCCATGAGATTTTGGATGAATCATGAGTTAGGGGGCGATGCTGTAGCTGACTTGCAGCGGGATCAGCCTGTCCGGGCGCGGATGCTGGGAGTCTGGCTGGGGCAGGCGGCGCTCCGGGAGCCACAGGGCCCCGGGGAATGCAGGGTGGAGCCTTTCTGCTCCCTTAGCCCTGCTCGGAACCATGCAGGGTGGAGCCTTTCTGCTCCCTTAGCCCTGCTCGGAACCGGCTGAGGGGGGAGAGGGTTGGATTTCAGGGCTGCCTGAGCTGGCTGGGGCACTGAGTCAGACGGTGGCCGTGTCTCACCCAGCTCTGGGAGACAGCTGACAAGTGACAGCCCTGCCTGGCACAGAGAGGCACGAATGAGCTGTTTGGGGTGAGAAATGAACGTCCTTCCTCCCCATGGAGAGGTTTTTCCAGGGGGAGAGGCAGGAGGGGTTGAGCATCTGCTGTCACAGCGTGCTGTGCTCGGGGCTGGAAGCGCTGCGGCCCCGTGGCCCCAGCCCGTGTGGGCTCAGGGATGGGGGCTTGGGGAAGCCACAGGGAGCTCCTGGCTCAGCTGAGAGCACCAATTCCTCCTCTCCTGGTTCCTGGCTTAGCAGAGAGCACCAATTCCTCCTTTCCTGGTTCCTGGCTCAGCAGAGAGCACCAATTCCTCCTTTCCTCGTTCCTGGCTCAGCAGAGAGCACCAATTCCTCCTTTCCTGATTCCTGGCCCAGCAGAGAGCACCAATTCCTCCTTTCCTGGCTCCTGGCCCAGCAGAGAGCACCAATTCTTGCTCCTTGCCCAGCTCCCAAGAGCACCAATTCCTCCTCATCCCCCATCCTGTCTGCCCATCCCCAAGGGCTGGAAAATCCCTGCAGGACAGTCACTGGAAATCTGCTTTTCTCAGGAGGCACCATCCCACCCCCTTGCATTTCTCTGGCTCCCAATTATATCCCTATTTTTTTCTGCTTCTTGCTGTTGAATCATTCACTGTGAGTGTTGCCTTTGAAATCCGTGTCCGATGGAGATCTGCAGTGGAAGTCACTTGTTGCTTGAACCTTGATTGATTCTCACCCAGCTCCTCCAAAGGGAGAAACTCTCCTGCTTTGGTGCTTCTGGAGCGTGGATTTTGTGTTAATCATATGGAAATGTGCACATATAAAGCTAATTATTCCGACATAAGGGATGTTTTTCTGTCAGGACTGGAACATCCCATGGGAAGAGATGTTCTTCCTGAGAAAAGCTCAGTCCCTGCTGGCTTCCCTCGACTCTCAGTGCCTGAGCAGCCCTGAGCCAGGCACTGCAGATCCAGGTGCTCCTGGCTCCCTCTGCAATATTTTTCTCATCATTCACAGAGAAGCAGTGCAGACCAGAGACATTTATCATGATGGAGAAGATAGAAGTGATTTTTGAGGGCAACAAAGTTCAAAGACTTTGCTGTAAGTCTTCAGGATTAAAGATTTACTTGGTGCATCTTCCCCTGTTTAATAGACAGGAAGAGATGAAAAGGAATTTCTATAAAGATTTTCGTTCATACTTAATGATGCCACTATTAGATGAGCTTTGGCACGGTGTCCCGAGCCATGAAGCTTTAAAACCAACCTTTTTTAAACATTAAATGACCTTTTTTCATCTTCCAGCTTTAATAAATAAAGATTAGTTCAGCCTCATTACCTCCCCGGTCCTGGGGCTGGTTTAATATTTAGTTAAAGTAACCAGTCTCCCAAAATGAGCACATTTTGCTGGTTTCCCATCCCGAATCCCACAGGAAGCTCTGCTGGAGTTTGATCTGGGTTCTAGGAATGCTGCTGCCACTTCCAGCCTAGATCCAGGTTCTCCATCTGAATTCCTTTCTTTTCTAAACCCTGCACTTTTCCCTTTCTCTCGTATTTGCTCCCAAAGTTCAAATTTAATCAGAGCTGAGTAGGGAAAAGAGTTTGCTGTTGTTATTTTGGGTTTGTTTCCTTCTTTCCTTCACCTTTAGTGAAGTTTTCGAGATTCTCAAAAACAAGAATAGAAAGCCCCATCCTAAACAGAGATAAAAAAAGCTTTGTGCAAACTTTTTTGCCTAGCTGGCTTGAGGGAACTATTCAAAACGCTTTGGTTTTGACTATTTTTATATTTAAAATGCATTTAACTGTACATTAATAGGGGTGGACTTTGTTTGAACGCTGCCAATTAGGGAAATACTTGAAAACATTCCCTAATTTAGTGATTTTGATCTCTAAATTTTAAGCTTTAAATTAGGAACTAATGAATCTGAGAATGCTGACACCCACTGCCCCACCGCTGATCTTTAATTTCTCAGCATCAGCACCTGAGCAGGAGCTGCATTTGGTGATGTTCCTCACACTCAGCACTTGGATTTATTTTACCCTTCCGTGGGAGCAGGGCTGGAGGAAAAAGTTTTGTCTGTGGGAAACTTTCTCCTCTGCTTCTCTCCTGGAAAAGTGGAGTTTGTGGCAAATTGTTCTCCCAGCTTTGTTGTAATGAAAAGCAGTCACCAGCCATATTAATATCCTGAAAACCCCGCTCCTGGCCTTGGAGGAAAGCACAACCCTTTTCCTTGCATAAAGAGATTAGGATAAATGCAATTTACCTCCCATGAAACTGGGAAAAGATAGGAAAAGGAGGAATTCTTGAGTGTTCCCAGGATATGAAGCCACTCGGGCTGGTGTGGGGGCACAGAGATGCTCTGCAGTTGTGCCAGGAGGGAAAAGATCCCACTGGGATGAGCAGGGCAAGGCTGGGAAAAGAGCCCTGAGAGGTGGTGGAGGCTGAGTGCTGCAATCGGGCTGTGCTTTCAGTTTTGGGGCTGGGGCAAAGCCTTAGGGGCAGGAAAGCCAAAGGAAAAGGAGCCTGGGCCCCATCCAGGGGGGTCTGGGCCGGGTTGGAGACTCCATGGTGGCTGTGAAGGGTGGTGGGAGCAATGAGGAGCTTCCAGGCACAGCCCAGACCCCTCTGTGGATCCATCCCTCAGTCCCACCTCCATCACAGCATCCCTGTGCTGCTCCAACCCTGGTCCCAGTCAGCTCTGCCTTCCCAATCTGGGTGTCCTGGGCGCCCTGCTCGTAAGGGTCAGGGTGTCCCTGATGGGTTTTATTTCAGTTCTCAGCTCGTTTTTGCTTTTCCCTACCAAAAAACCCACTGGGGTGCCAGCTCCTCGTGAAATTCTGGCATGAATGCTCCACTCCCGATTCCTTTTTGCCTTCCCTCAAGAAAACAAAAATAATACCCCTCCCCACCTCCCTCTGGCTCACACAGCGCTGAGTGGGCAGCCCCAGGAGCTGGGTTCAAGAGTCAAGTGCGTTCTGTTTGAAAAATATTTGTCCCTCCCCACCCACGGCTGCCCACGTGCTTCCTGAAATATTCCAGCTCTCAGCTCCCTCTCAGTGCTTCCACAAAGGAACCATCCGGGGGTTTGGGGGCCGTTCTGCCTTTGTTGGGATGCGGGGCGGTGCCTGGATCTGGGTTTTTAGGGTTGGACAGCTGGATGTGCCTCTCTGGGAGCACCCAGCCGGCGTGGCAGTGGGTGCTGGGAGCCTGGCAGCGTGGGTGGCTGTGCTGTGCCGCTCCAGCAGGTAAAACAGAGGCTGCTGCCGAGATTTCACCACCCACCTGTCTGGCAAGACCCGGGGAGTGGGAGAAGCAGCGGGAAAGGCCACGTGTGGGAAGGGGGATGCGGCAGCTCGGGTGGTGACGGGAGCACCGGCGGAGCTCCTGCGGGGATCAGGCAGCGTGGGCATGGGGAGGGGAGCGCAGATCCCGAGCCTAACCCGTGCCAACACCTTTTCCCCCCACAGCTGCCATCCTGGATGACCCCATGGAGTGCAGCAGAGGGGAGAGGCTCTCCATCACCCTGGCCAAGAACCGCATCAACCGCGCGCCCGAGCGGGCGGGCAAGGCCAGGGTGGAGGTGGACATCTTCGAGCTGCTGCGGGACAGCGAGTACGAGACGGCAGAGACCAGTGAGTACCACCCCACAGAGCCCAGCCCTCCGCCCTGCCAGCTCCCAGGAGGTGCCTGGCACACTGAACTCGGGGTTTTGTGGCAGTCAAATGGGGACAGAGAGAAAAAACCACCTCTCTGTTGCTTTGCTCCTTGCTGAGAGCGGTTTCCTTTCGAGGTGGAATGAAACCTGCTGGTGTGAGCCCAGGCGTGCACTGAGAGGATCCCTGCCCCCAGTGAGCTTTGCCACCACTCAGTGGCTCAGGACAAATAATTTCCTTTAATCTGCCTGTCAATAAGCAGGGGTGATGCTGATCCTTTGTCGAGCACTTAATGGTGAGCGAACAAGAGACTCTTGGGCAAGTTGGGTGCAGTTAAGTTGCTTTTAAAACCCTGTGGAATCCTGTGTGTCAGCAAACATGACAGCTCTTCCCAGAGCTTGAGACTGGCAGCGGATTTATTTACACCAAGTGAAGTTTTTCAAGTGATGTTTGAAGTCATGGGGATGAAGAAGAGCTAATTTTGAAGGAGCAGCACATTTCCCATGGCACTTTTAAAGTCCCTTAATGAAACTGGTCATTATTAGGTTGTTCCTCTGGATGCCCAAGGTGCCAGTTCTATGCTGGTGAATAAAAAAGAAATTGATGGTCACCGTCCCACAGTTTGAAAGCAACCCTAAAGGTCTGTGGTAGTGCTTTCCAGAAGGAGGGAAAACCCTTTGGAATAGGAACTCCTCCTTGTAGAATCATTGTTAAGTTGACCTTTAGAGTTCAGGGGAGGGCTATAATTTTTTATTACCACTTGGCTCAGAAAAGCTGGGGAAATAATTTTAAATAATAAGGATTTTAGACTTGTTTCTCAGTGGTTCTGCTCTCCACGACTGTGTGATTTGCCCCCAGAAGAGCGGCAGAGTGTTGTGGTTTGGGGCTGGCTGGTTTTTCCCAGAGTTTCGCTGGGTTTTCTGCACAGCCCTGAGCACCCCTGGGCCCAGCAGTGCTCGGGGTTCTCCAGGTGAGCCGGCAGAGCAGGCTCTGTGGGATCAGCACGTCGCTCCTTCATTTCCTGAACGAGCATTTGCATTATTTATAGAAGTGTGCGGTTAATAAAGCGCGGCTCAGCGAGTACCTGGGCTCTATTTATAGAGCCTCTCACCCCTGAGCAGCCCGGATTAAACCCAGCTCAGCGACTGTTCCACCCAGCACCCCTCCACCGCCTTGGATCCCTCACTTTTTCCATGTTTTCCTGGTCTTCCCCATCTCCATTGTGCCCAGCTGTTGTCCCCTCACTTGGCACAGCGTTAGGGCACATCCAATCTCCCCGGCCAGACCTTGCAGAAGGGATGGGAATTGCCTGGATTGCACGGAATCCCAGACTGGTGGGGGTTGGGAGGGACCTTAAAGCTCATCCAGCTCCCCCCCAACCTGGCCTTGGACACTGCCAGGGATCCAGGGGCAGCCACAGCTTCTCTGGGCACCCTGTGCCAGGGCCTCCCCACCCTCACAGGGAAGGATTTTTTCCCAGTATCCCATTTATCCCACCCCTCTGGCAGTTTGAAGCCATTCCCCCTTGTCCTGTCAATCCATCCCTGTAAAAAGTCCCTGTCCATCTTTCCCCTTGTCTCCCCTTCAGCTGGAAGGGACATTTAGATACCCCAAAGCCTTTTCTTTCCCAGGCTGAACAATCCCAACTCTCCCAGCCTTTCCTCACAGCAGAGCTGCTCCATCCCTCTGATCGCCTTGGTGGCCTCTGCTGGACTCGCTCCAAGCACCTTCCCAGTTTGCCCCTTAAAATATCCCAAATCTCCCCACAGGACTCCTAGAAAATGAGAAAATGCCTCGTTTTCCTGAGCCTTCTTTGTCTTTGAAGGACCCAGCAGCATTTTTAGCTCAATTTTTGCTCCTTTCTCATAAATATCCTGCTCGTAGCAGCGTTCCTGGCCTTTAACTTTGTTTGGGAAACAGACTTGATTGCAGTGACCCCCGAGCTGCTGTAAGGATCAAGAGAGGGATTTCTGTGCTATTTCCAGCCTGTAACACTGCACAGGAATTCTTCTCTTGGAAGGTTTCTCGAGCAGAAGAATATTAACTGGCCGAGAATGAAATATTATGCAAGAAATTGTTGATTGCAGCAAATTGTGTTTGGGGAGAACGTGGAAACAGGACAAGGGAGGAAGAGGCATCTCCCATGTCCAGTTTTCACCTTGGGGTGATTTTCTTTGTTTTCTTAACTTGGATTTATAGAGCAGAAATTGGAGCGAATGGACTTGATTTTGGTGGATTTTGCAGTGTGTTACTTGCCTCTTCTTCAGAGGGGAAAAAATGTCTGGAAGCTTTTCTTACAAAAGGAATAATCTGGATTCCGTATGGCTCCGCTATTAATGTCACTGATGTTATTCTTGATTTATCCTGGTGGCAGAGGAAAATCAGATCCCCTAACTCAAATTTCAAGGCTTTCATGGCTTTCAAGTGCTTCAGTACATTGCTGGTATTTGTTATGACACACAATATTAATAAAAACTGTTGGGATGCTTTAACCTGTGACTGCAAAGCTGTTTACAGCTGTTTAATACTGTGCTCACATTTCACACCCTTTGATTCACTCTTAAATATCACAGCTCCATGCTCAGCTGACAGATCTGGGAATGCTGGGATTATGCCATGTGTTGCATATACAAGAGGAGGGAGAATTTTGGGGAGTTAGGTTTTTTATTTGGGGATTTAGGGGTTGGGGTTTTGTTTTGGTTGTTTTTTGTTTTTTTTTTTTGGTAGGTTTTTTTTTTCCTTGTTGTTTCTGTGGGGTTTTTTGTTTGTTTTGGTTTGTTTGTTTTTCCTTCCTTTTTTTTCCCCCCCTTTTATATTTTTCTGGAGCTGTTTTTCTCCCATTTTTCCTTTGGACTGACTCAGGTGTTTTAATGTTAGAGAGCCCCAAAATCTCAATTGCTCCAGCAATAAAATCTGAGTCAGTCCGTCACATTCATGCTTGGTTTGCTGTTCCAGCTTTAGGTATGAATGAACACCAACTTTGGCTGCTCCTGTGTGATTTTAAGGAGGTTGCAGGGAGAGGTTATGGGCAGAGCCTTTATTTTGCTCTTACAAGGAAAGCCTGCTCCCTCTTTGTGTTTGATGTTCCAGCTCCTTTTGTGCAGCTCCAGAATACCTTGTTTAAGCATGTCTTGATCTAAACCACCTTGTTCCTTTTGATGCCAGGGCAGGACAGATTTCCCTGCTTGTCACCCTGTCCCCTACGGCCTCGAGAGCCTTTTAAGCCCCTCTTTGTTGTGAATCCAAACATCCCAGGGCAGCTCGGGAGCGAGAGCCAGCGAGCAGCTGGAGCATTGGAGATTTTGATTTATCCACACCAAAAAGTGCCCTTTCAAAGGCTGTCCCTGTGTTGTGTCCCACCCTTTTAATGGGGATTTTGTGTTTCAGCCTGCTCTGGTTATCATGGAATCACGGAAGGGTTGGGGTTGGAAGGGACCTTAAGGATCACTTTGTTCCACCCCTGCCATAGGCAGGGACACCTTCCACACTCCAAGCCCTGTCCAACCTGGCCTTGAACACTTCCAGGGCATCCCCAACCTCTCCAGAGGTAAAGAGGTTCTTAAAGTGATGCCACTTCATTGTCCAGCATTTCCTGAGACCCTGAGTTCTAAACAACATTGAAACTGGGACAGAAACATGGGGCTGGTGGAGCCTGCAGCACTCACAAAGTGCCCTGCACACCCCACAGCTTTTGTGGTGCCCAGGTGTTGGAGTATGAAGGATTTGAGTGGCAGGGGCTCTGGAATTATCCATAGTTATCCAGGTCCCTGTCATTATCATGGATGGATTTGGGATACAGGACCAACATTTCCTCATCCCTGAACCCCATGGCAGTAGCAAGGTCGAGCCTTTTCTCCCTGTGGAGACCTGACAGCATCAGGTAACGCTCTGAAATAGGAAATGTGCTTGGATTACAAGAGCAGCTTTCCAAATGTGGTCAAAAGCTTCGCCTCAGGCACCTCCACTTTGTTTCCATTCATTTTCCTTCATTTTCGTGGATGTTTTCCCCTGGTAGTGATAAGCCAGGTCTTTTTCTTCCTCCAGTTGTTGCACCTCCGTTGCTATGGCTACTTAACCCACTTTTTGTTCTGCTACCAGGCACAAGAAGAAAATCACTCACCAAACTTTCCCCTCAACATTTTCCCCAGGAAGTTTGTCCTGGTGAGCTGTGGATGAGGGAGGGCTTGGAGCAGCTCCCTCCTCCTGGATGCTGAATGGCAGAGCACTGATGAGTGCTGCTGAGACAGCTGCTGCTCTTTATTTAAAAGGAGCTTCTGGCGAGGTGTAAGTGCCTGTAAATTTTTTAAGCACAGAGGAAAAGCAAGCCCTGGATTTCCTTTGAAGGTGCTGCAGAAAAATACCCTTCATTCCGTAGGAGATTGAGTTGTTGGAGGGCCAGGGAGCTCAGAAGGAAGGAAAACCCAAGAGGAGATGTTTGCATTTCATGAGCACTTTCTGTAAGAAGTTGGAGCAATCAGTGGGGACTGGGGAGGATAAGGAGTTTTTCCTTCAAAAGAGAAGTAAAACCAATTCCCCAAAGTGACAAACTAAATGAGACTTGGGCCTCGTATTCCGGCCGTGGGGCTGTGGAGGCTTCTGGGAAGCTAGGGCCGGAGATCACAGAATGCCAGAATGGTTTGGATTGGCAGGAACCCTAAAGATCATCTGGTTCCACCCCCTGCCATGGGCAGGGACAACTTCCAGGGTGCTCCAAGCCCCGTCCAGCCTGGCCTGGGACACTTCCAGGGATCCAGGGGCAGCTTCTCTGGGAAAACTTGAAGCTGGAGATGTTCACTTCCCAAACCCCACACTTGCTGTTCTAAACCCACCCCAAGCACACAGTGTAAGCTTTCATTTCACTCCCAGCCTTGATTTAAAGACTCGAAGTTGCTAAAAAACCTGCTCTGATCTGTAGCTCAGCAGTTTTGATGATTAATTCACTTTATTACAAAGAAAAAAAAGCAACATGTTCAGATTTGAATTTACCCTGCTTGGATAACTCTTCACAGCTCTTCACAGCCCTCACAAGAGCTGGTCTGAGGTGCAAGCCAGGGGAGGAGGCAGGTTTGGTATTGAAGAGCCTGTCTTTAAAATCTCAGCTTTGTGATGCAGTGATTTGGTTTTCACACACAGAAATGTTGTGAGCCAGAACTGAGATTTGGTGCCTCTTTTCTCCCTTTTGGTGCCTCTTTTCTCCCTTTTGGTGCCTCCTTCATCCCCTTCAGTATCCAATTTCTCTAGAAAGGCACCAGTGGAGCAAATGTGGCTTTGTCTGGGGCGAAAGGAGCTGTGTGTGAGGATGCTGAGGCAGCTCTGGCTTTGCAGAAGGAGCCGTGGCCAGCACAGGAGGCTGTTGGAGTTCAGGGATTGAGGACGAGGGGCTCTCACGTTTTGTTCATGAGGTTTTTCCTGCTTGAGCTGCTCTTCAGGAAGGGGTTCTGAGTGATGCAGGGGATGGGGATGGCAGCAGGGAGGTGACACCAGCTGGGCTGCTCCTGGGAGTGCAATTCAGCTGGATTTGTGCTGTGAATTAAAAGGACAAAAAAAGGTTGCAGTTTAACCTGGGAAGAGATTTAACTTCTTCAGTTTGTCAGGCATTTTTTATGGCTCTGCTAACCTTGGTGGCAGGGAGCCAGAAGATTTAACTCCTGCCAGGGAAAAAAACAACACAAAACAAATGAAAACCAGCAGTGCAATCCTCATTTTCACACCGAGTTCTGCAGAGGTTAGGGGAGAAATTCCTACAAGTCTGTTTGACGCTTGGAAGCTGGGTCACTGCTGTGTGCAGCATCTTCCATAAAGTTCAGTTCATGTTTTAACCTGGGGACAGAAAAGGGTGGGATGAGAGAGAGTCAGAGATGAGGATACTGGGGTTTGAGGAGGGTTTAGTTGGGTGTGAGGAGGGTTTAGGTGGGGTTTGAGGAGGGTTTAGGTGGGGTTTGAGGAGGGTTTAGGTGGGCTTTTAAAAGGCTGGGGTAAGATGGAGAGTGCCACAGGCAGGGTGACAGTGCTTCAGGGGAATGAGGGGATTTTGGGGATGGAAATGGCAGAGAGGGTGCTGTGTGAAGGAGATCAGGCCGTGTCCTTACTGAGGTGCAGCAGGCACTGTGAGCACGACTCTCTGCTGGAAACTGGGATAAATTCTTGACACCTGTTCCCTCTCTCTCTGGTGCCCACAGTGTGCCAGATTCTCCCCAAAGGCGTGGTGGGAGTCCTGGGACCTTCCTCCAGCCCAGCCTCCAGCTCGATTATCAGCAACATCTGTGGGGAGAAGGAGGTAAGTGGAGAGGTTCCCTTGTGACCATCACAGTGGGCAGCGTGGTTTATCACCCCTCCTCCTAATGCACAGGCTTTTGAAATGTCTTCCTTTTCCCTTTCCTCCCTCTTTCTGCCTCCTTTTTGCTGTCTGCCTCCCCTTTTGCTCCACCTCCCCTCACATCCATCACCAGCACAGCCACGTCCCCCCTGACTGAGGGGTGCAAACCCCACAGCTTGCCCTGCTGGCTGCAAGCCCACAGCCCCTGCTGTGGCATGACTCTGTGCTTATACTTGGGAGCTTCAAGTTTGCTGCTGTTGCACCCAGTTCAACCCCTTTTTTCATCCCTGTCCAGACTGTGTGCTGGATTTAATATTTTATAAGCCTCGAACCATCCTACACTGATCTGGCTCCACACACAGGAGAAGAAATTGAGTTCTCTTCTCATAGTTCATCCCTTTAAAGCCAGATAACATCTCTCAGCCATTTAGTGGCTCTCTCTGGAGCCCAGCCTCCGAGGAGAGGAGGCTGGGACTGAGCACTGTAAATAATTTGCCTTCACAAATGAGTGCTGTTCGTTGTTCCTGGAGTGCTGAGGAGAGGGAAGGGATCTTTCAGCCCCAATGCACGGGGCTGCAGCAGGAGGGGCCTCCTGGGGGTGTTTTGTAGCGCTTTCTCCTGCTAAATGTCTTGGACATGTGCTCCATCCCAGGAAAGGCAACTCTGCAACTCTGCAAGCGCTTTTCCTCTGAAATTCAGATTCAATCCGAGCCTCCGATCTGAGGCTTCTGGTTTATTTTGCTCCTCAGAAGGGAGAGGTGAGTGCTGGTGCACTCCGGAGCTGTTTGGTTCTCTCGGCTGCCCTCCAAGCGATGTAAACCTGCAGGAGCTCCCTGGGATTTACATCCCAGTGGCATCAGCTGATGCCACCGTGTCAAACGTGACACAGAGCCCAGCCAGAGCCCCCTGTACCTACAGCCACCCCTCAGGGAAAGGGAACAGCGTCCCCACGCAACCACCGAGCACCAGGTGGAGGGACTGATGTTCACTGGGGGGATGAACCCGTCCTGTGTTACCCCTCCCGTGCCTTTGGCCCAAAAAATCCCTCCCCTCCTGTCCAGAAAGGGGAGTTGAACTGCGACAGAGCTCTTGGAAAGGAGAGGAGGACTCTGGGGCTGAAGGCAGGGGATGAACAGGGCCATGCTCAGCTCTGGGAGCTGATGTGGTGGTGGATTTCTTCCCCTCTGTCTGCACCTCTCTCTGAGTCCCCAGCTGGGTCTGGATCACTCCAGGAGTGATCAGGATGCTGCCAAGAGCTGCCCTGTCTGCTCTGGTTACAAGGACCCACCTTCCCCTCCCTGGGTGAGGGCTGCGGGCTGGAATCAAGGCAGATAGCAGCTTATTACTCCTTAACTTCCCCTTGCTGACCAACAGCTTCTGCTGTCAATAAAGCAGCCACCACAGGCTGCTAACAGGCTTTCCCAGGAGAAGGGTGGGAGGCAGGAGCTGATGGCTTTGGAAGGACCAATAATGGAGGGAAAGGGGACCTGACATGCTGCTAACGAAGCCGTGGCAGATGTTTCCCTTTCTCCGACTTCTGTTTCTTCCGAAATAATTCACCCAGCAGAAGAAAAACAAGATTGCCTCTCTTTATCTGGCTGAGTGTCTGGGCTCGATCTGTGTGTCTGCTCACCCATTCCATCCACACTGGATGTGCAGCAGAACTACCTCGGAGGGAGCCCTGCGGCTTCCCGGCTCCCGAAATTCCCCGTGGAGCAGCATCTCGTTCCAGCTGCTGCTCTGCTGGATCAGTGACAGGCCCAGCATTGCCAGCACTGGTGGTTCCAGCCCTGTCTGGCTGCCTGTTGAACAGAAATGCCCAAAGCTTCTGGCTGCTGCAGCTGTTCCTCCCCTGCCCAGCCTCGCCAGCGCGGGGTCATCCTGTTCTTGCCTTCATCTCTCCTAATTAATTACCTGGTGGCACCTCCGTGCAGCAGGCAGGGCTGGCTTTGCAGCACAGGGCCCGGGATGATGCCCTGTGTCCCTGCCTGCCTGCACGGCATCCTCCCTGCCTGCCAGCCCCAAACCAAGGCTGGGCCCAGCTACAATTAGCGCCCCGGCTAATTAGGTTGAACTCACACGGAAGGTTTCCTGTGCTGTAATCACAGCCCCCGTTGCCTTTCGCTGAGTGGCTCAGCAAGACTTTTCCTGATCCACTCCTTCCCGTGGCTTTTTGTCGCTGTGATAATTATTTTCCTTTGCTGCTGCACGAGTCCCACCCTCCCCTCTCGACTCCAGTGATGCTTCTGCAGTTTTATTGGGATATTCCACTTTCTGCCTGCTGTGCGCTTCACACCACAGGCCCTTTATCGCAGATTTACTTGTTTTCATTTCTACTTCCTCTTTAATTATATTTTCTTTCCTCCTCCCCACACTCAGGTTCCTCACTTCAAAGTGGCTCCGGAGGAGTTCCTGAAGCTGCAGCTCCAGAGGTTCACCACCCTCAACCTCCACCCCAGCAACACCGACATCAGCGTGGCTGTGGCAGGAATCCTGAATTTCTTTAACTGCACCACTGCCTGCCTCATCTGTGCCAAAGCTGAATGTAAGTCTTTGCCAGGCTGGGTTTGCCTGCCCCTCTTCTTCACCTCCTTCTTGTTTAGTGCTTGCTGGAGAAGGTCCCAGGTCCCCTCATGTCTCTTGTCAGAGCAGTTTCTCCACCCTGGTGCCCCATGGAGGTGTTTTTTAGAGGAGGAAAGGGATGGGATGAGGTTCTCCTGCCTTCGGTTGGACCATCTGAAGAGCATTTTGCTTCCACAGATGGGGCTTTGAATAAGAAAAAAATTTTTAAAAAAGGCTTAGGAGGATTATTTTTAGGCGAGTAAAGCATTTTGAAATATGTCTTGCCCAAAGCCTCGTGCAGTTTGTGGCCTAAAAGCAGGATTTGATTAATGGTCAGCGCAGTGCACACCCTCCTGGGCTCTGCAGCCATACCTCTGCTGGTGACTGTGCATCTGCACGCTGGAGTTTCCACCT
>VZRQ01006969.1:1753003-1796772 GCA_013397975.1 Machaerirhynchus nigripectus
GTCCACCGCGGCAGGGCCACGTCCACCTCAGCAGGGCCACCTCCACCTCGGCAGGGCCATCCCCACCTTGTCAGGGCCACGTCCACCTCAACAGGGCCACGTCCACCTCAACAGGGCCACATCTGTCTCAGCTGGGCCATNAGCAGGGCTCCTGGTGTGGCAGGAGCAGGCTCTGCATCCCGGTGGTTGGAGCAAAGCGTGTCCTGTTCGTTCTGAGGTCACTGCGCAGCAGATGTGGGGTGGCCATAAAAACTCTGCTTTTATTGCTCTGTGCCAGATCCATCAGCTCTGGAGTTTCCCAGACAAACCAGCCTGGAAGAGGGGCTTGGAAGGGCACGTGGATGCAGGGAGAGCTTTGGGAATGCTGCTCTCTGACTGGGCCAGGTGGAGGAAAGGCAGATCATTCCCACTTAGCCCTGGGCAAACTTCCCAGCAGCGGCTGGGTGAGCAGGGCAGTGCTGTGGGGGATTCCTGCACGGGGACACAAGGAACAGGGGTGTCTTTGCCTTTCCTTTGTGCTTTCTGAGCCCCGAGGACAGCGGGCACTCAGCTAAGTCAGTAAATCACCTTCAGTGAGCGTGCCCACATTTACCCCAGGAAAGGCCCTCGCTCAAAATGATGCAATTAAAATCATGCAAATGGTCTCCCACAGTACTCCCAGTGCTGGAATTTTTCATTGTCTAACCTTAACCTTAAGCAAGAAGGGAAGCAAAGATAATTAGGTTTTCTCAGCTCCATGCAGGAGGCTCAGGGCTCTGCTGCCAGGGGCTGCACCCCTGCCCTGCTCCCCACTCCTGGGCCAAAGCAGGCAGGTGCCTCCCACTGGGATTAACATGATTAATATGATTTTCATTTAGCTGGATCAAACCCTCTTACCCGAAGCAATTCAATTTATTTCACTCTGGTGCTGCTGCATAACTCAATATTTAGGGTGTGCCGAGTCCTTCCCACACCGAGGGACAGGAGCCTTTCATCCATCCTGCTCTTTGTGCTCAGCAAGGCCCTGATCTGAGCCAGGCTTGAAGCCCGACATGCTTTGGCTGTAACAGAGCACAGACAAGGCTTAGTTGAGCTCCATGTAGGAGCACAAACCCCGATTTTCCCCCAGGACATGCACTGCTCCTAAGCAGAGTCCTTAAACAACTAACTGGAGGCATTTCAGGCTTTTGGAAGGTTCCCTTGAGGCAGCTGAGGGGAGCATAGGAGCTGGCTGCTCATCAGCGAGGAAATGCTGCTTTGAGGGATGTTATTATTTAGATCCCAGGAGGGGCAAGTTGGAGCTGTTTTGGTTTAAGTGCAGGGCTGTGTGATGGGACCCCTGGGCCCTACCCTGCCACACTCATGCTGTCACATCCTTCCTCTGGGGACTGACTGTGATTTCCCCTGGCAGAAGCAGAAAATGACCCTTAAAACCAAAGAACTTGGGCCAGCCTAAAGGGTAATGCCATGGGGAATGAAAAACGTAATGCTTTGGATAGAATGGGATTTGTGTGACTCAGTTTGGTGAATAGAATAAGATTATCTGACTCAGTTTCTCTGTGATGTTCAAGAATTGACTGGTTTGGGAACTGCTCTGGAAGGTTTTGAGTGATTCCACAGAAACCTTAACCCAAAAAGGCAAATAGAGGAATGCATGGACTTATTAGGAGCTTCTCTGATTATCAGAGGGGAGGGAATAACACCCAGTGCTTGGGAAGGCAGAGCAGGGCACTGAGGTCCAAGGCCTCGTGCACGTCCTTGATCCTTTTTTCAATTTTTTTTTTTAATTCAAACAGCCAAGGAGGTATCTGAAGCCATGATGTTGGGATTAAAAGCGAGGCTGGATGATGGGAATGTTCTCTTCCCAGCTACCTGTGTCAAGGACTGCAGCCATCAGCAGCACTGCAGGTCCTCCCTCAGCAGAGCCTCACGGGCAGGAGCCATAAACAGCAATGTGGCACTCCAGGAGAGCTCCAGCTCCTGCCTTTGCTGCTTCCCAGGAAGCAGCTCTGGTGCTGAGAGCTCGGGAGTGGGCTGCTCCTGCCAGCTCCGGATGTTTGCGTAAGGAAAAAATAAAATAATCAAGGTCAGGACCTGCCACAGGCCAGCCTGAACCTCTCTCAGAGCTCCCCACGGGAGTGTTCAAGCAGCAGGTGCCTGGTGCAGCCTCTCTGTCCTCACTTTAGTACTTCAAAGGTGCCAGGAGGAGTCTGCAAGCCTTTGCTGGTGTTCACATCCCTCTGAAGTGCCAGTCTGGCAGCAGAGTCTCACATCCTCTCGGCATCAAACAAAGGGGAATCTCTGCACACAATAGAGACTTCCCTGCACACAGCAAGAGCAGCTGCAAGCAGGAGGCTTGATGAGGCTACAGGTAGGATCTAACGTGCTGGAAATGATAATTTCCTCGAGCTGGAGGAGGAGATCAAATGATTCCTTCTTTTTTTTTTTTTCCCTGGTTCCACTTCTTCCTCTCTGTGCCTGATGAGCTTTAGAAAAATTTTCACAGCAGCGGAGTTTGCTGGGATGAGCTGCAAGCAAACTTGGTAGTGTCAGGGCGGTAACTTGCAGCGACCTGTCTGGTCCCCTGCAGACGTGGAATGAGGTGAAAATAAACCTTTCCACATCCTCAAGGGTCAAATGGAGGGCTAAGGTAAAATGTACTGTTCATTTGGGCTGGAAGACTAAAGGAGTATTCAGGCGAGGTCCTTATGTGCTGTAAGCAGAGCGAATTCTCTGCCTGGTGAGGAAGAAAAAGAAGCTGGTGTGACCCAGAAAAGTCCTGGCACAGCTGTTTTTGTAATGCCTTGCTTCGTTCCTACCGGTACCCAGAGAAAAGGTGAGAGGCAAGTGCGTTGTCAGGAGCTCAGGGCAAACTCAGAGTGCTTTAAACCTCTCCCTGTGAACGAGAGGCTCCTCATCTTGGATGTGTCCCCTTCCCTGCACTGCTTTGTTACCTTGTGAAGTGCTGGGAGTCCTTGAAAGCTGAGCTCCAGCACTGATCCCATCCCGCTGTGTCCCTTCCCTGCCTCCTGACCTGCTGGGGAATAAGTGGATTCGTGCAGTCAAAAATAAGTCAGGTTAAGAGCAAAACTCTGATTTGAGGGTTAATTTGCCTCTCTGCCAGCTGGAATGTGATCCTGCTGGTAGTTCTGTTTTTCCAGCTCAGCTTTCCCCCCTCTTTTGGGGTTGTCTCCCTGTAGGGCTGGGATGTGTGGCTGTGCTGGCTGTGTGTGTCGTGCTGATGATTACATCTGCTGGTCCCTCTGGTCAATCAAACTTGACAGGAGGTTATTTCTTGATGAAACTCAGCAGCTGGAGAGAAGAGAGGCTCTATCAAAGCTGCTTTCTTGACTAACAAAATCTGCAGCAGGAGTTTTGACATCTTATTAGGCTTCAAGGCAGCTGTGCTGGAAGGAGCCCTTGACGTGCCCGTGCTTATTTTTGTCACAATTTTTTAACGTTGTGTTTTTGCAGTGACCTCTGGCTCTCAGCAGAGCTCCCCATCCCCTTGGAAGAGAGAGCAGCTTCCCATCAGAGCGCCCCAAGATCTCCAAAAAACTGCGCCTTCCTGAGCACTTCATTTGGGAGCTGGGAATGCAGAGGCTGAGGGGGAGGAATAATCCTCCAATAACCAGAACAATCCCACATGCAGGGAGATAATGGAGACCTTGTCTGGGCTGTGTACTGATGGTCTTATCTCTTCCCAAGAGGAGTTTGGGGCCACTTTCTTTTCCTGGAGAAGAACTGGAGCAGCTCCATAATTTCTCATTCTCTGCTGGACCCAGAATTGAGCCCCAAATCCTTTCCTTTCCACTCTTTTTCTGGGGAACAGCTGGAGCAGCTCCATCATTTCTCATTCCCTGCTGGGCCAAGCACTGAGCCCCAAATCCTTTCCTTTGCAGTGCACAGACCCAGAACTTCAGGAATGCATCCTGCCACGGATGACTGTGATCCATGGGAGAACAAAGCCTCAAATTTAAAGTGATCTGTGTTTTTTCTCTCTTTCCTTTGAAGGCCTTTTGAACCTGGAGAAGCTGCTGCGGCAGTTCCTCATTTCCAAGGACACGCTGTCGGTGCGGATGCTGGACGACAGCCGGGATCCCACCCCTCTCCTGAAGGAGATCCGAGATGACAAGACAGCCACCATCATCGTGCACGCCAACGCCTCCATGTCCCACACCATCCTGCAGAAGGTGAGTGCCCGTCCCCGTCCCTTGGGATGCTGCTGCTCCTTCAGCCAGGTCCTGTGTGATGGTGGGGTGTGAAAATTCCTGCAGCAGCGCTGGAAATGGGCTCTGCCCACAGGGGAATCGCCACTGATGGAGTTTCCGGGGCTGGATGTGTGGGAGTGAGGGTTTAATTGCTCTGAGTGGATGTGTTTGCTCTCCACAAGTGGTGTGTGCTGGTGTTGCCATCAAAGAGCCGTGGAGGGCTGCTCAGCTCTCTGAAATGACTCCATCAGTGCTCTTGTGCCTCATTGTTTCCCCTCCCATTAGATCTCTAGCTTCTACCTTCCTTTTTTTTTTTTTTTTTTTTTTTATTTTAATTGTCTTATTAACCGAGGTTTTATTTTAATCCTGTTTATTTTTAAACAGTCTCTGGCTGCAGTTTTTAGAGCTTGTTTTGATAGCCTGCTTCAAAACGGAGCAGTGGCTCCAGATGGAGCAGAGTTTCCCACATCCTGGAGGGAACAAGAAGCACATTCCTGAAGGGAGGCAGGATCCAAGCACTGGGATCCCCTGGCTGGTGCATTCCACACTGTCCTGGCTGTTTTATCATGGAATGTGTCATCCAAAGGCCTTGCCTGTGTCAGGTTTATCCCTGATGGCAGCCAGCAGGGATGTTTTTATCATTCCTCACTCCCCCCTCCGAAGATTTTTATTCCCCTAGATGCAATTTTCATTCCTAAATAGACAGTTTGGGGGATTTTTTGGGGTTGTCTACTCAGGAGGGGGTGTTTGTGTGGTTTTTTTTACCCTTTTTCCCCTGTTGCTGCCTGGCTGCTGAGGGCTGTCCCCCTCCTCTGTTGCTATAGTGACTTCCCACAGGCTCACAGCAGCTCTCTCCAGGCACCCACATCTCCCTGCCCAGCTCCAGCCTCCTCCTGCCACCACTGAGAAACGTCAGAGATTGCCAGGATTTCCCAGTTAAACCCAATCCTTCCAGCTGGAGGACCGTAGGAATGGAAGGCAATAAATAAAGAGCTCCTGATCTGGCACCTTCTTGGGAGGCTGGAAAGTGTTTTATTTACAGAGCTGGAGCCAGGGATGGTGGTGGTGAGCAGCAGGTGCATCCTTGTCCCACCCCACAGGGCACCAGCGGCAGGAAAAACGCACCGTGGCTTTGCCGGGTCTGTCCCAGGACGCCAGCCCTGCACAGTGACAGGGATGAACAGTTTCTCATCCCTCACCCTCCACATATGGGCTGGAGACACATGGCTGCCTCCCAGATTCCCAGCCTGTCCCACTCCCAGCTGCCAGGGGTGGGTGAATGGATGGGAGAGGCGCTCGCAGGCGTCCCTTTGCCGCTCGCCTTGATTTGCTGCTCACCCTGATTTGCTGCCCTTGAAACCAAACTCTGACCTCAGAGTGGGTCACAGGGAGAGCTGGCATTGGCACTGCCCCCAGCAAGGGACGAGGAGGGGGAATTGGTGCCAAGTTTTGCTGGGTAGGGGGTGAAAAATGAGGCGGCCTCCGCTGGAGTCGGGGGCTCTTTGAGCAAGCGGCTTTGCTGTGTCTGTTTGGCCACCTGGGCAAGGGACAGGGTGGCAGTGTGCAGCCAGAGGGCTGGGCACAGCCGGGCCTGAGCCACCAGCAGCAGTGGTGGCCTCAGGTTTGCACAGGAGCAGCTCAAGAACAGGCAGGAAAAGGGAGAGGTGCACTCCAAGCTGCCTGTTCCCGTCTTTCCTTCCCTCACTTTCTGTTGTCACAGCTTCTGGGAGGGATGAAAAAGGGCTCACACCAGGAGGTGCTGCCTTTGGTCCTTCCCTCCTCACCTCCGATTCCTCTGTGTGGTCTGGACTGCTGGGAAAACCTCTTTGCCAGGGTCTGGAAGCTTGATTTGAGACCAGCTGTGCTTGGCAGTGGAACAGAGGCTTCCAGGAGCATCTGCAGATTAATGCCCCACTTTCCTGAGCATCTGTTCCTACAAGCAACTCCTTGTGTAGTGAGAATTTTGGGAAAGGGCTTCAGTTATCTGCTCTGTGATCTCTAGAACAGATCATCCCCATGGAATATTCTGTGTCCTTCTCTCTGCATCCCTGGGCACTTTTGCCCTCTTTTCTTCTATTTCTGTGGCCAGCACAGCCCTGTCTCAGTTCTGAGAACAGGCTGAGTTACTGGGTCTCATCCATGCTCATTAATTTGTGGGATTGGAGCCCAAATTTGACTGATAAAACTGGAAAACCACCAGTGGCTCGATTGTCCTTTTTCCTGTAACTCCCAAGAGCTTCTCCTGCCTTTCTCTCCATCAGGGTGTTTGTGGTGGAAGGGACAAGCCTGGAGCTCTCAGCTGCTCTTTTCCCTCATTGTGTCCCAAAACAGGAGCAAAGCAGCACCCATACACAAGAGTAATAACCTCACATTCCTCCAAAAACATCATGGAATTTCTCATCCCAAGGGGTTCCTGGAGCTCTCAGGGCTGGGGCTGCAGGACCCACCTCACCTTTCCAGTGTCTCTACAGACCACTGGGGTCTGCCTGGGGTTCAAAAGCTCTTCTGTTGGGAGTTCAAAAGCTTCTGCTTTCCACAGGCATCTTCCTTAGAGTTTGTCCTTGGATGGGTGCACCTGCAGGATGCAGAAATCCCTGAATTCCATCTCGGAATGCCGTGGAGGGAGCGGGGATGCTCCCTGGGGTCTGGAGCTGCAGCTCGGGCAGTGCTGGGTCGTTTCTCTCTGTGCAGGTGCTTTGTCAGGGCTGCTGTGGGCAGGAGACCTCAGGGAGGCTCAGTCCTGCTGAAAAATTGCTTCCCCAGACTTTAATTTCCCAGGTCAAACCGTGCTGCTGTGTCCCACCCTCCCCTCCTGCGGCGTTTACAGGGAGAGATAAGCCCGAAAAAGCAAAATGTGGCCCTGGCTCTGCCTTGCTGGAGTGGAGATTGCAGCTTGTCAGGCTCTGGTTTAATCTCTTTTTTCCTCTCCTTCACAGGCAGCTGAACTGGGGATGGCGTCTGCCTATTACACCTATATCTTCACTAATCTGGTAAGGAGTTTTTCCCAGCTTTTCCTGCCTGAGTGTGGAGTCATTTTAATGGGAGCTGATCCCCCTGACCCGTGGGATCCTTGGGAAGAGCCACGTGCCTGCAGTGGGGGGGGAGGGAGGCAGGCAGGGGTGTCACCTGCTGCCTAGAATCCAAAGGCAAAATCTTCCCAAACAATATCAAGAAGAGTAATTCCAAAAGCAGTTTGTTTTTTTTTTTTTTAATGAAAGCTTTCTGTGCAGGCATGGTATTGGATTTCTACACTTTTTATCAGGTTAATTAATTAGTGCATCTAGCAGGTACATCCAGTAAGAGACCAGTTGCCCCAGCAACCCACCCTTGGGTCTGCCCCTCGGAGTTGTTCTGTGTCTTGTTATGTCTCTTAAATTCCTGTGCAAAACAAGATGTCCTCGTTAGAAATTCCTGTCGTGAAAATCAGACTAACCAGAACGTCAAGAATGTGTTAGGAAGTGTTGGCTTATTGTTCTGAAATGTGAGGAAAGGCAGGAACAGTGCTAGAAACTATGCAAGTACATATTAAGAAGCTACGAGGCTACAAGTCTATGAAAAATATATAAAAAGCTAAAAAAGTCTTCAGGCATCATTCCTGCAAAGCTGGGAAGGCTTTCCCTGGTCTTTGGGAGATGGAAAATGGTTGGTGCAGCATCCCAAGGCAGGAATTGTGGACATTGTGACAGGTGCAATGAGATGTGCAGGTTTTTGGGAAGCTCCAGCAGATGGGTGGCTCCTGATTTTCCTCATTTTCCTGATTTGTGGGGGTTTTGCTGTAGTTGTCACCCCCTGAACCCATTCCCTGTGCTGGGAAAAGCCCAGGGATGAGCACTGGAAGGCGTCACAGCCCTGTGCTCTCCTGCTGCGCCGCTCCCTAAGACAAAGGAGGGATGATCCCATAAATGTGGAGAGCAGGGTGTATCTCCAGCACGGTGGTTTGGCATTATGGCCACTGATAACATTCATGGGGGCATCGTGTGGTTAAACCCCACAGTGCTGTGCTAACAAGGAGTGATGGGCTGAGGCAGCAGCGGGGAAAACCCTAAATAAACATCAGAGGAGCTTCTCCCGCTGCAGCAGCTCCAGGGCTGCCACGGGGCTTGAGGGAAGTGCCACCAGGAGAGCAGGAACCCGGCCCTTAGTGCTGGTGTGGGGCTGATGGAAGCCTGGGGGATTCAGCAGAGGTGCCTCCCAGCCCAAATGATTCTCCTATTCTCTAATTTCCATTAATGTTTCTGGCAGGGAAGCCGAGAGCTGAGTCACGCTTTGTGTTTGGGTGGGAGACAGACGGGAAGGGCTGGAGCCAAACGTGTGGGCAGGGGAGCTGGAGTGGAGAGGAGCAGGGGAAGGGGGGAGATGGAGGGGTTGGGAGCTGAGGGAGCGACGGGGGCACAGAATGGAGAAGGGGAAGGGGAAGGAGGTGTCAGAGAGAGAGAAATGCAAGAAATGAAAGAGGCCTCGAGGCTCCCGGCTGGACCGACAGCACTTGGGCTCCTGTCAGTGTCCAGTCTGTAGGTCAGTCCAGCAAGAGCTTCACTGCTCCTGTTCATCCCCACGGAACGGGCAGGACAGGCAGAGGCAGGGATGCTCCTGAGGGGACCAGGCAGGGAAGGAGCCTGGGGGTTGTGCTTTGTGCCCCAGGGCACGGTGCCGCTGCGCCGGGGGAGCCGCTGAGGGACGGGCCCATCCCCACCAGCCCTGCTGCCATGCCAAACCCAGCCATTCCCACTCCCAGGGAGTATTTCCACTGCTCCCAACAGCTGTTCCTCTTCCTCTCGCCCTCCCCAGCCCTGGTCACGGTCGCACGGAGCAGGGCTGTGCACACAGTGAGGGATTTCCATTGGTGCATCCCCAGCACGGCCGGGTCTGCTCAGGGATGCTGCTCAGACAACAGAAACAACTCTAAAAACGAAGCTCCCACTTCCACCCCCACACCAGCCCTGAGCCACGGGTGTGATTAAGCATTTGCTGGAGGTGAAATTTGCCTTTCAAACCCATTCATCTCATGGAATGCAGCTATGGCAGGTGAGAAAGGAATGAGTTTCGTTGCCATTCACGTTCTCAGGGTATTAATCTGTTTACCCAGGTTGTTTTAACCGCTTTGTCCAAAAGCCCAGACCTTAGCAGAACTAACTGGATTTTTGGCAGGGATCATTATGGAAAGGTGACATCAGACAAAACCTGGGCAGATGGAAGAGTTGTTTAAGGAAATTAGTAATATTTAAATGGGGATTGGAGATGGGAGTGAGCAATTTAGGCTCATAAATCTGGAGGGATTATCAAGCTCCTAATGAACCCTCTGAGGTTCTGCAATCACTGCCTAATAGAAAAGATAAAATCATAGTGAGCTACTGTCAAGGGGAGCAAGCAAAAAGATGGCTTAAATGGAGAGACAACTCATCAGGAAAGGGAATAGAGAGTCTGTAGAGCACTGAGCTGCTTGGAAATGGAAAAATATTTCAGGCAAAAAAGAAAAAAAAGGGGAGAAAATAGGATAAAATGCTGAATTAAACACCTGCCCCGCAGCTCTAGAGGGGAATTCTGTTTCTGTCTTTTAGCATTAATTTTATTTAATAAGCACATCCCAGCCGACAGCTCGTGGTGTGGTGCAGCTCTGCTCTCTGTGAGGGTTAGAGGAGGGAATTCTCTGTGTGCTGGGGTGCAGGAGGGGGATTTTGGGGGTGATGGCCCCTCTGTCCCAGCCTGGTGACTGCAGGAGTGGCACCAGTGCTCTCCCAGCTCTCAGTAGATCACTGGAGCAGATGAGGAGGAACCCAGTCCTCAGCCCCCAACCCACGGAAAGGCATTGCAGCCCGATGGAAGAATATCCACGGGCTCCTTTCCGGCGTGGAAATTCATTATCAGGCTCCTCCAGGCAGCTCCAGGGACCCTTTGTGTCGGCAGCAGCAGCAGCAGCCTGGCAGATTTTCCAGGAGTCCTAATGGATCTCTCGGGTCTGGTGCTTTTGTCCTCCCCACATCCATCACCCGCGTTCGGGGCAGCCCTCCTGCCCTCCATCCCCTGGCAACAAATCTCCATCCAACCCAAATTTCTCCCTGGCATCTCCACGTGTGGTGATGATTCCCTCGCTCTGGGACTTTTGGGAGGGATGAGATTCCCTGAAGAGGTGCTGGGATGAGCTCAGAGCTGTTCATGCTCCCTTCCCCTCTCCCTGGCAGGGCTGGGTCTCCACAGACCATGTGAGGGGGCACTGATGTGAATAATAATAATAATAATAATAGTAACAGTGCATAAATAGACCGTTGCAAGCAGACTGCTGTGCATTGAAGAAAATGTTCCTTCCAGCACTGGAAATCCCTGAAATCAGCAGCACAGAGTAGGAGGGCTGTTGGATGCCTCCAAAACCCCATGCTACAATTAATTCTTTTAGCTTGTTAATTCTGTGTAGCTTGTTGGGTTTGACTCTTTTTTCCCCCCTCTCTGTTTTGTGGGGGGTTTTTTTTGTTGTTTTTCTTTTAATAACGTACGGACCTCAGGCTGGGTTTAAATTTCAAAATATTTGTCAAGGTGATTAGATGGGAATAATTAAAACAATTAAAATTATTGCTGTAAAGGGGGAAGGTGTAGAGGAGGTTTCCCAGTGCCTTAATTCAGGCAGGGCTATTCACGGGGTGCGGTTTTGTTCCCTGACAAAAACGTTGTTGCTGATAAAACAGCTGCCGTGTTCAGTTCCCACAGACCAGAAAAATCAGTTTGGGTTTGGTTTTTTTTTTCCCTTGTTTCCTGCTTTCTCTTCTTTGTTAGGTGATTTATAAAGAGGTCTTCATACAGGACGGGGTTTCAAAGCTGAATTGTCAGCCTGGAACTGGAGCTGGAGGGGAAATTGGTGTCCCAGTCCCCCAGACACTGTCACACGTTTCTGCTGTAGCTTGTCAGCAGGGTGACATCCCTTGGAGGGAGGGAATGATGTCAAATCAAGCAGAGGGACAGGGAGCTACAGATGAGGCTTTGACCAGGGCTTAGGTTTTCAGTCCTGCTCTGTGAAGTTACCTTTTTTTGGTGAAATAATCCTTTTTTTGGCCGTGAGCTCCAGCGCAGGCCGTGGTGTTTGGCCTTTCTGCTGCCAGGGCACCTCCCTCTCTGTGCCCAGGTGAGGATGGCAGAGTTTCTTGTTACCCTGTGACAAATCTCCCCTCTCAGCCCAGCCAGCCTTCCTGATTCCCAGCAGCTGATGCGAAGTGTTCTGGAGAGCCCCGATCATTGCCTGGATTTATGGATCATATTTTCAGTGGCATGTGGTAGCAGGGCAAACAAATCAGGTTTTTTTGCAAGGCTGCCAAAGCAATTTCTCCTCATTCTGGTTAGCATGAGGGAAGGAGGATTCAGACAAAGCAGGAGCTGGGCCTCCCTGCCTTATGCTGCCTGCCCCAGTCTTCTTAGCTTTCTGACCAGATCCCTGGGCTGGATTCCCAGTTTTTGGGTAAATCATTCTCTTAGACACAGCCCAGCCCCTCTGAGGTGAGGGCAAACCTCTCTCTTTCCCTCTGCCCTACTTCCCACCCCTTCTTTTCCAAGACCTGTTTTTTTCCAGGTCCCAACGTTTAGCGCTTGACCTCCTTGTTCTTTGTGGATGTGTCTCTCTCCAAATCTCGGGCTCCCTGCAGAGAAGTCGAAGTTTGGGCAGTGTATTTTCCTAAAAGTGCTCTTGTTTGAAGAACAGCCTCCGAAATTTAACAGCTGGCCTTGCATGAGGAGGTTCAAGACCCATATTGCACATGGATGCATTTTTTGGAGGAGAAAACCAATTATATATAAAAATATGGTTCCCCTAAGTCCTCCCTGAGCTCCCTGAGGTCACAGCTTCTCTTTCCCTACCTGAATGGCCAACTAGCATTGCCTTGAGTAGATCTACCCCATCCTTTTACCTCCTCAAATTGTTCCTGTGATGACTTTGTTCCCTCCTGGAGAAATTGATTTTTACATGTGGCCCATTAGGAACTTATTGACTCCGTCGATAGTTTATAAATAAATGGAGCCTTTCAGGAAAACCATAGAAAGCACTTAACATAATATTGTCCACTTGAGTAAACAAACAAATGTGTTCTGAGGGGAGCTTTGGAATGACTAGCAGACTTGGCAGCTCGGCTGTGAGGCCAAAAGGATCCAGAGAGGAAAAGGCAGAGTTTTCGTCACCTCTAACTGAGGAGGTTTGGTGATATTTGGGGGGAAAATTGGTCACTTTGGGCCAGGGGGTGAAGAAGTGACCATTGCAAGCTCCTTTTGGCTTAAGTGTGCTAGTTCTGCCTTCCATGACCTGGGAGAGGCTCCCTGGAGCTCAGTTTGCCCAAAAACCTGCTCTGGGATAGTTCATTAACCTTCAAATGGAGAATAATGAGACACGTTGGTGTCATCAGCAGTGATGTCACCAGAGCTGTGCTGAGTTGGCACTGCAGGTTTGGCTCTTGCACAAAAGCTGCCAAGAAACCTCAGCATGGGCACTGCAGTCTGGGTTTGGAGGGCTTTTCTGAGCACCAAACACTCTGGACAAGGAAGTTTTGCCAGAGCGAGGGTTTAATAGAGAAATGGAAGCCTTGGCCCAGCGTTCTCCTTTCCCATGCCACATAAAAAAAAGAGAAGGAGCAGCACAGAGTGTCCTGGGCCTGGTGTAAATCAGCTTTTGGTGCTGTCAGAGGGGCTGGAGGGGAGCGAGGTCAGTGCAGCCTCTGCTGAGTTTACAGCAGTGAGTTTCTCCTGCTGAGTAGAGTGTTGGAGGATGATTTGGAGGCTGTTAATCAGCGGATCCAAAAATCCAATGAAGTCCTTGCAGTGATTAGGAGAGGAAGATAAAACTGTGTGTGTGCAAGAGAGAGGAGGGAGGGAGGCATCTTGCTGTTGGTGCAGCCTGAACTGAGCAAATGCTGTTCCTTGCAGAGGTTTGGGATGGGCTGAGGTCAGCAGGGTGTGGGAAGGTCTGGGTGTCCCTGGCAGTGACAGGAGCCCCTCCTCAGGCTGGTCCCCAGCCTGCAGGCACCACTCACTGCCCGGGCACTCTGGGTTATTAAAAACAAGATAAGGATCGAGGTCCTGCACGGCTGCAGAACAGGATCACCGGCAAAATCGATGCTGCTGGAAGCAGCTTGGGAGCTGCTGCAGTGCTGAGCAGCAGAGTGGCCGCTGCAGGGGCAGCAGTTACCTGGAGCCACTCTCAGGAGGGACATCCCAGCCTGGTGGGGCAGGGCAGGCAGCTCCACGCTTTGAAATGTGTTTTTTTAATCAGGCAGGCTGCTGTGACATGAATAATCTCCTGCTGGGCTGGCCCTTTCCATGCTCCAGCCTCTTCTTCCCAGACTTGGGAAGCAGTAGGATGAGTGGTGAGGGAAGAACTGGCCACGATTTCTGGAGTTGATTGCTTAGCTGCAGATTTGGGATGATGCCTCGTTAGTGAGATGCTGATAGATGAATGCTGGCTTTGATGTTTTGCATTGTAAGGCAGGTTTTTAACCCACATCTCTTCGGGGCTGCTTGGCCTGGAGAAGAGAATCTTTAGGGAGACCTCACAGCACCTTCCAGTGCCCAAACATGACCTACAAGAGGGCTGGAGAGGGATTTCACAAGGGCATGGAGTGATAGGACAAGGGGGAGTGGTTTTAAGGTGAAGGAGGGTAGATTTAGATGGGATACTGGGGAGAAATTTTTCCCTGTGAGGGAAGGTGGGGAGGCCCTGGCACAGGGTGCCCGGAGCAGCTGTGGCTGCCCTTGGATCCCTGGCAGTGCCCGAGGCCAGGTTGGACACTGGGGCTTGGAGCAGCCTGGGACAGTGGAAGGTGTCAGGGTGGAATGAGCTGCTCCTTAATGTCCCTTCCAACCCAGACCATTCCATGGCCCTGTGTTTCTAAGAGCCGTGCTGCCAGGTGTTCAATCTCGGTTTTTACTGTGCACCTCAGTTTCCTGCTCTGTATTCCAGGTATTCCAGCTCCAAGGCAGGATTCCCCCTGGGGCGAGGCAGCTGTGACTGTGCNCCTCTGTATTCCAGTTATATTTCCTCCTCTGTATTCTAGCTGCAAGGCAGGATTCCCCCCGGGGCGAGGCAGCTGTGACTGTGCACACTGACCCAGTGCTGGTGTGAGGGGCAGCGTGTCACTGCCGGGGTGTCACCGAGTGACACAGGCAGCGCAGGAGGGACAATGCCCTCCCAAACCCACGGGTGCTACAGGAGCCCCGGTGCCAGCTGGGGTGGGAGAGAGCTTGTGGGTGCTGAATCCTGGTCGGGATCAGCTGGTCCTCCATCCAGACCTGCAAAGCACTGAGTAACGTGCTTGTTCCTGATGGCTTTATGTCCCTAATGGAACGGGGAGTGCATGCTGCAGATCTGATCGTAACTCACGCCCAGCGACGCCGGAAAATCCGATCCCACGGCTTCGGGATGGCCGAGCTCGGCTCCGTGGCTTTTATCAGCCAGGTCCTCCCAGGGACCTCAGTGCTGGGGTCATTCTGTGGGGTTTGTGCGCTGCTGGAAAGTGAGAGTGCAGGTCGAGTGGTGCAGGAGCCCGGGGAGTGACTTCATCCTCCAATAACTCCTCCAGCGCCGTCTCCCAGGGAACCCCGTGGAATTCAATTAGCTAATGTGTGCCTAGCACTCGGAAAATATAGAGTGCCACGGAATTGCTAAGTGTTGTTATTTAACAGCACACATTCGGTGGTTGCAGCCCTGTAGTAGCAGTCAGAAAATCTACACCGTAATTGCCTGCTGGTGCTGCTGCCAAATTCGCTGCGATTGGAGCAAGGCCTGGGGATTTTTCTTCTGTAGAAAAGTTCATTAATTTTGGCTGCAGATCCTCCGGGCCTAATTTTTTACCGAGGTCTCTTGAAACAGGATATTGACGCGTGGTGGGTGTTTTAAAAAACAGAGTGGAAAGAGGGGGAGGAATTCAGGCAGGCGAGATTTGTGTCCCTGAAATTCACCTTGGCGTGATTCCTGGTGGTCTTCTCTGTGCCTCGGATACTGGACTGAGATTGAGGGCCAAGTTCTGGGCAATTATTGCAATTCCTCTGATGTAGGGAGAGGGATAAAAACCCCGGTGGAATAGGAGGAAATGAGGGAGCTGCTGTGTGCACCCATCTTTTTGATGGCATTTTCTGGAAGCCTGTGGTTGCAAAGCTGTGTTTGCACAGGTGGAGGAGGCTCGGAGTCCCCTTTTAAATGGAATGTGAGAGTTATTTTCCTAATGGCTCTTTGCTGTTATTGCACTGGGAATCTCCTATCCTGCAAAAGCACCAGCCCGCACTGAGGATGAGGGAGAGTAACTCCAGGAGGAGAAAAAGGCAGCTGGGAAATTGTTTTGTGTAGGAATCAACTTCACTATGCCTCAAAGAGAAATCCTTGGCTCTCCACCTGAAAACACCCCTGAGATCAGGGCTTTTCCAGCCCTCGTCCTGCCTGTGTTTGCCTCTTGCAGTGTGGGAGGAGGGCAGGACGGGTGGGAAATCAGCTGAGAGGCGCAGGTCTGGAACAGCAAATGAGGTTTTGTTTGCAAAACGTGGGTTTGGAAATGTCAAGCGTGGTGAATGAGTGTGTGAAAAGGCAAAAAACCCAACAAACAGGGACAGGAGCTGAGCCGGCAGCTCCGGGAGTATCGGGATGCTCTCACCCCTTTGCCCTCCGAAGCAAAGCCTGACCTTACCAAATCTCTCTTATCCCACTGCAAATGGAGTGTGTCCCCCTAGGGTGGTTTGTCTCCATCTCATTGCATAGGCAGCTCACAGCTCATTTCCTCCCGACCCCGCTCTGCCGGCTGCTTTTGTGCTCATCTGATGGAAAGACATTTAATGGCCAAAGATTGGAGCTGGAGCAGAGGGAAGGGACAGGGAGCAGTGGGTGGAAGGGGTCGGGTACAGGCCACGCCGCCCCTGTGTGTCACAGAGGTGATGCTTTATGGACGTGACAGCCACAGAAATGGGGTTTTCTGCAGCTGGAGGCTTTGCCTGGGAAAAAGATGGATATGGAGAGGGCTGGCTGTAGGAAAGGACCAAAGCTGGCAGAAAGCAGCCAGTGGTGATGGGAGCTGGGCAGAGCTGCTGGTAACGTTTGAACCAGAGCAAGTTATCGGCTCTGGGGGAGCCTGCCGGGGGCTGGCCGTGCTTGTTTGGCAGGCAGGGAGTCCTTGGGGCAGGGGCATGGAATTTACCCAGGGAAAGTGGAAATTCCCCCAGGAAAAGTGGGAAGGCTGGTTCTGACCCTGGCAACTCGGGCAGGCAGGAGCTGTGGGTTCAGCCCTGTGGCTGTGCCCGGCTGGGGTGAATCTCACCCCTGCCTCGGTTTCCCCACATGAAGTGAGACCCCTTCATTCCCTCACCCGGTAATTGCTAATTTAAAGATCAGAGCATGACAAAACCATCAACTTCAAAAGCTTGGAAGTGTTTTCAGGGGAGAAAAGGCACAATGAATAAATAAACGCACTAATTTCAGCTGCCCTGAGGCTGGGGCGGGCTGGCACGAGAAGGAAGCCTTGGATTTTGTGGCTGTTCCGGTACAAAACATCTCATTTTCCTCCTGGATATCCCGAAGCCAAGAGGGCAGCGGGGCAGCTCTTTGCCTGGTGCCCTGCACAATTCGCCTGGGGGCTCTGGCTGCGGGGAGAGGATTTTCCAGGGGTTTAACATCCCTCCCGCTGCCGTGCCTGCAGCCAGCATCTCCTCAGGCCCAGCTCCTCATTAGCCATCTGCCCTGGTTGCTGGGGCTGACAGGAAGCCGTGGGTGAATGGATCACCTGTCAGCGAGGCGGGGGGATGATATCATTCAAATGAATCAATAGTTCACAGGCAATTTCACGTTACCCAACGTTAACGCGGCGCCGCGTCCAAAACGCGCTTCATCGTGGGCTCGAGCAGCTTCCCGTGGGAGCTGGCCGGCCTGGAACAGTCCTGTAAGCCCCATGTTTGGGAGATTTACAGCAATTGCTCCTGCGTGCCCAGCAAAGATTAAAAGTGGCTCAACTTGCTGGAATCTCATCCCCCACAGAGCCCAGGGCTGGCTGTATCCGTGATGGGCGTCCGGCAGTTGCTGGAGCCGTCACTCCCCCCTTCTCACTCCGCTTCAGCAATTAGCAGAAGAGAAATTAGTGAGGAAGGGGCCATTATTCCTGCTAACAGGACAAGGAGGGATGGACTCTTCTCCAGGCTTTGTTGTGTAGCTGCTGCCATGGATGCGAGGAGCAAAACTGAGCCCTCCCTTTTTTGCTTTAATTTTTTTCGTGTAGTTGTTTTTATACTTCTTACCACTTGCAGAAATGCAAGGGGAGGCTCCCAGCTCCAAAACCCACAGTCGAGGCACCTTCCCACCCTCCCCAGGGCATTAGGGTGGCATCTCATCCTGGTGCCTGGCAGCACCAAGGAGCAGTGCAGGGTTGGGTTAAGTTTAGGGATAGGTAGCATTAGGTTCCTCCTCCTGTGGGAAAGAACTGATATAATTTAACAGCTGAAACTTGGTGTCCCCCAACTGGATGTGGTGATAGGGCAGCTTTGCTCAGCAGGTGATTGACACCCTTTTTGGTGGGGTTTTGGGATTGTTTTTGTAGGATTTGGCCAATGATGTACTGACCTCAGTTGTCACCTTGATTAAAAGCCTGAGATGAGCAGCACCTGAGCCAAATCCTGGTTAAACCCCAGGCTCTCCCTCCCAACAGCTGGGTGGGTTTCACATCCAGGGTCTCACAGCTCCATGGTCCCACCTTCCCTTCAAGGTCACTGAGTGGGTTTGAAGCTCTCAGGGCCTGATTTCCCCTCTAATCCCATTTCATGTTTTGGGCTGCTGCAGGAGTTTTCCCTCCAGCGCCTGGACAGCCTGCTGGATGACCGAGTCAACATCCTGGGCTTCTCCATTTTCAACCAGTCTCACGCCTTCTTCCAAGAGTTCGTCCAGAGCCTCAACCAGTCCTGGCAGGAGAACTGCGACCACGCTCCTTTTACTGGGCCAGCAGTGAGTAAAGTCCACTCCCATCCCCCAGAACCTCCCTGAGCTGGGAGCTGTGATAGAGCTTCGGGAAAACCTTGTGGGAAGAGCTTCAGGATGGTCCTGAGCATTGCAGGGGTAGAAACTCTGGTCTTGAATAATGTTCTACAAATTATTTAATTTATGAAATAATTTAATTATTTAATCCTGTTTAACCTTGTGCTAAAGAGCTCGGGGACATCCCCAGGCTGCTGTTGTACCTTGGACTGGATTTTGTGGGGAGATGCTGGTCCAGGAATGGGAAGGATGAGCCAGGGCAGAGCATTTTTATTCAGTAAGCAGGAGAGGGCTTGGGGTGTCAGTCTGTGATTTACAGGGGAGCTTTCTGATGTGGAAAATACCAGAGTGACCCTGAAAGTCAGAGCTGCCCGAAGGACCTTGGGGTGCAGAGGTTTGCAGAGCTTCTCTGTGCTGCACTGGGGGCACAGCTTGGTCATTCAAGCCTAATCTTAATTTGGATTGTATTTCTCTGTGAGTGCAGGGGGTGATGCAGCTCTGATCCGGGGTTTCCTTCGTGGAGTTTGTCCCTGTGTGTTTAAACTCCAGGAAAATGGCTCGTGGAGGAGGGTGGAGGGGGGATTGTGGCTGCAGATGGCACAGCAAGGGCTGGCTCAGGCAGATGCCAAGGGGCTGAGCTGTGCTCCAGCACCTCCCTGAGCAGCGTGCACATCAGCACCAGAGTGTTCCCCAGGGATTCTCCACAACTGGGAGAGTTTGCAGAGCGGATTTGCCACGCCAGAGGTGCAGGGAGCTGCAGCTGGGGGAGGGAAGAGAGAAGAAAATATCATCAGCTGAATCCTTTGCATGGATTTCAATGAACTCAGAGCCCCCTTGATGAGCTGAACTGCTGGAAAACCTCCTTATTGTCACCACAGAGGGATCCTTAAGAGGCAAAATAAGGAGATTTTTGCCCTTTGTGTCCACATCCTTCGGCTTGACTTGAGCTCATGTGCCTGGGACCATCCTGCTCTCCCTCCCACACAGAGGCACTTGCAATCAGCTCGCCCCGCTCGGTCTCCATGGGATTTCTACCAGGATGATTCCTTTTTGGATTGCAGGGGCTGTTGAGAGGCATTAAACACAAATTTCCTCCTCGTAGTGCAAACAGGAGCCAGCAGGAACTGGCAGCAGGTGCCACGGGGAAATGAAAGCTCTCGTTGCAGGTTCTTAGCCCGCGTTGTCCTGAGCATCCAGCAAAACCTGCAGGTGGGAGGATGCGAGGTGATGCCTGGAGGGGCTGGAATTCTTCAAAATGCCACGTCCCAGGTGGTGGGAAAAGGATTTGAGGGTGGTGAAGTTACAGAGCAGAGGTGAAATATTCCCAGGCAGAGTTTCCTTTCTTGTGTCCGTGAGGTGAATCCAGGACCTTTCTGCCTCTGCTGTTGGAAATCCAGCCGGATTCTAACTCTCTGTGTTAGAACTTCCCTTCGTAGCCCTGGGAAGGAGTTATCCTGTGGGATAACTCATCCTAAAGAGAGAAAAGGAGGCTCAACAGCTGGAAGTGACAGGAGGGAGGTTTCCCGTGAGCTGCAGAAATCCCAGGGCTTTCTTGCTGGAGCTGAGGAAGCATCTGACAAAGGAGGAGGGAGCTGCCTGCTCTAATGCCATTCTCATTAATCACATTGCAAAGAAAGGAAATCAGAGAAAATCATTCAAATTACAGATGGCTAGATTTGGTAATTAGAATTTGGGCTAAAACAGATGTTTGTAATTAAGTGTTTATGTCATTGAATAAAATCCAGATTGCAAAGTCTGTTTCACAGGGTTTTAATGGTTTTAATTCCCCGTGTTGGGTTTGGGGGCAAAGATACAGCTGATAATGTTTTAGGGAGAAGAAAAAAAACCCCACATGGCAAAACCCAGAGCAGCCAAACCTGTTGATGTTTCAGTGTCAGGAACTGTCAAGAACGTGGCTTTGGGGATTGAGGGAACTCCCCCAAGCCCCCTGGATTCTCCATGGAGCTCTGATGCTGCAGAGGGGCACAGAACCAGCAGGGCTCTGCACAAATCAGATGGTGCAGGAGAAGGAGAGAATCAATTTGTTAGCAGGCAAATTGGCTTTTTTGTGACAGAGGGACAAAGCTGTGGTTTAAAATGAGAATATAAAAGTAGTGAGAGGTTTTTAGAGGTGACAGATCCCTCTGGCTGGATCTGCCTGGAGGACATTCCAAAGGGTTTTTTTGGCTCCTGTGCTGAAGGTCATAACCTCAAAACTGTGTTGTTCACACCTGTTCCATGCACAGCCAGGCTGCAGGGAAGGGATTCCTATTCCATGCCACGAGGACTTGATCCTGTGTATCTCCACACCCTCCCCAATCCTTAAATTGCTTGAAATCATAAAGGGTGCTGGCAGAAATCCTAATGAATTTTCCAGAGTTCAGGAGTGAAACATTCCAATCAATAGTGTCAGAAGCTTCACTGAGATCTACAAGTCTGTTGCTCACCAGCTAATAAGGGATTAACTGCTCAGGGAAAATGGAAATGGAAACCCAGCGGGAGACAATTAAAAATGCTGGGCCAAAATTCTGATTTGGTGGGAAATGGGTGAAGCTTTGGGGTGGTGGGGTTGCGCTTGGTCTCTTAACAGCTTCATTTGTCCAGGTGAGGTTAATGTGGTTCCTGATTCGGGAAAGGAGCTGCTAACTGGGTGTGACACCCTGTACCCTGAATGGGATTAAGTTCATAATTAAAATAAGGGCATGGAAAGAGCTTCATGGAACAGGGGCTGAGGACAGGACAGGCTGGGAAAGCTCTGTTAAGGAAAGAATTTATATTGAAGGGATAAAAGAAAGGCGGGGAGAAGGATTTATCAGCTTCTTAAGGAATCTCTGGAAAAGGCTTCCCAGGAGGGGAATGTTTCAGTCAGCCTTAGCAGGTTGGAGGAGCGAGAGGTCACTGGTGCTGTCAGAGCTGGTGTTTGGGGTTTTGATGGCATTGGGCTGGAATCCTGCCTTTAATTAAGCATGTCTTGTAGTTTTGAGGGTTTTGTGCTGCTTTTTAAGTGTCTGATCCCACACCAGTGTGGTCACTGAGGTCTCACCACTGGTCTGAGTAAAATCAGGCAGGGTTGAGTCCAAATTAGCAAGAGAGTGGAAGCCAAAGGTTTGTTGGGATCATTGAACTGGGCGAGATTGTCCCTGCAGGGCCACTGGCAGCACTGAATAAACCTGGTCAGGCTCTGGGAGGAGGAGAGGAGGCAGATGCCACTGCAGGGCTGGAAGCCACAGCCTGGGTAAGGTGGGGGAAGCAGCCCCAGGCCGGAGACTGAACCCTCTGCCAGGAGCTGGGATGGGAAGAGGATGCTCCTGGAAGTATCCATGAGGAAAATGCAGCCTCGACAGTAATGAGCTGCAACGGCTTAATTCCAGCAGAGTCAGGAGGTGACAGTAATTAAAAGTGAAATCTCACTTGAAACAGTGAGCACGAGGGAGGAAATGGCTGATTGGTAACCAGCCCAAAGCCATGGAAACTGTTGTGCACGGGCGAGAAACGGGGTTTGTGAGGCTGGGTGGACAAAGAAACCTGGGAAAGGCAACCAAGGCCAAGGTGAGAAGGAGAGGGGACGAGCCCTGTCACTCTGGGCGCTCCCTCAGCAGTGCTGTTCCAGCAGGGAGCGGGGTGGGTGATGTCTGTGGGGTCCGACAGGCAGGATTTGGCTGCTTGACAAGCAGATGGAGCAAAGCCTCATTTTTTGTGGGTCTGCCTGTCAAAGGAGGGGTCGGAGAAGGCCGCCCATGGTGGCTGAAGCAGCACAGTCGTCTTTTCTTCGGTGGGAGCAGGCACAGGATCTCAGGAGCAATCCCCCCTGGCAGTTCCTGGTTCTCTCAGGAGCATTCCCCCTGGCCAGCAGACTGATCAGAGCCACCAAAGTGCCCAAAACCTTCCCTTGATCAGGGAAGGAAAACTGCAGAAACTGAGACAGAAAGGAGTTGGGAAGGAGCAAGGACAAGCAGAGACAGCGAGCTGACGGCGATGAGCGAAACAAGCAGAGACAGAGGCTGTCCCAGCTGCTCCCAGGCTGTGTGCCGAACGCCCTCCACACCAAGGTGTGCAGCAGGAAGGTGGATTTTTGTCCCTCCAGCTGACTTTTCCCTGCCTTTCCCCCCCTCCACCAGCTGTCCTCGGCGCTGCTGTTCGACGCCGTGTACGCCGTGGTGACGGCGGTGCAGGAGCTCAACCGCAGCCAGGAGATCGGCGTCAAGCCCCTGTCGTGCGGCTCGGCGCAGATCTGGCAGCACGGCACCAGCCTCATGAACTACCTGAGAATGGTGAGAGGGGCTGGGGGCTGCTCCTCGCTGCCAGCAGCCGCGCTGCCTGCGCTCGGGCTCTTTGAAGGCAGCGATGAGGGAGGAGATCTGAGGGTTTGGGTTGTCACCGGCCTTAGAACGACGTGAAGCTCTCCCTTTTTCAGGCTTTGCTGCAAAGAAAAAAGCTGGAATTCAATGGTTTTTTTAAAAAAGTATGAATGTTTCTAAAAGCGATTTGAGCTCTGACTTGAGCTGGTATGAGACCACGCAGGACAATTGCTCAGAGCTCAGCAGCAAGGTGTGAGTTCCCCTATGGGTGTGGGCTCCTTTGAACCCAAAGTTGTCATTTCTGGGACCCAACAAGCCTAAATCTGGCATGAGAACACCCTGAAATGCCATCCTTTTGGAACAGTTGGAGTTTGTGGCCCCTCAGAGCTCAGGTGAAGCACAAGAAGGTTTCTGAGTCTGTTTGGGGTGCAGCTGAGACAAGGAAATTTTATAAGGGTTTTTCATTTATAAGGGTTTTTTCCCCCCAAAGGAAAGCTCAGCTGAACCTGAGCCTTGTACCACTTAGGCCCATTGTTTTTAATCTCAGCTTTAGCCAGGGACAACAAAATCCTCCAGCTCCCCCTAACTCTCCTGCTTGGAGACCCAGTGGTCTTAGCCTTGGGATGGGGGGAGGCAGCGAGGGGATGTGGAGCTGGTTTTTCCAAAGCAAGGAAATCTGGGGAGTTCTGCACCTCGTGCTGCTCGTTCCCTGCTCCCCTCCATGTCTTTTCTCCCCTATCCACACTCCAGAAATAATTAGGGTTGAGATAAGAGGGTTGCACTGCTGTTCCTGCCGGGAGTGTGGGTGTGTGGGAGTGTGTCCTGTCTCTGGGGGGGGCTCTGGGGTGGGGCAGCCTCGCTGGGCGCTGTAACTGAGTCTCTCCTGCACAGGTAGAATTGGAAGGTCTCACCGGCCACATCGAATTCAACAGCAAAGGCCAACGCTCCAACTACGCCCTGAAAATCCTGCAGCACGCGCGCGGCGGCTTCCGGCAGGTGAGACAGAGCCGGGGCGGGGCTGGCAGCGTGTCCCGGCTGCCCTCGGCTCGGGGCGACGCTCTGGGCAGCACGAGGAGCTGTGGACCCCCACCGTTTGCACCCTGAGGTGCTCGGGGTGGGAGCTGAGCTCTGGCTGAGCCCCGGCTGGCAGGCGCAGCGTGTGTGGCTCCGTCGGGAGCGCGCCTCAGGGTCGTTCCCGTTTGTCTTGATCCATCAGGCCCCGGAGGGGGTGATGCCAGAGCCAGTCTCTGGCCTGTCACAGGTGCTGGTTTGGGGCAGAGAGTCTGTGCCAGCTGCAAGCTCATGCTCACGACCCTTTTGTTCTAAAGCCTGTTGGCTGCGTTTGCGCAAAATTATTTGGTTAGGGGAAAAATGGGAAGATTTTCCATGAACTGGGGAGAGAGGGGGCTTTTGTGAACCTTTCCAAGCTGTTCCTAGGAAGGAAAGCGAATGGGGCAGCCCCATGTCAGGAGCTCCTCACCATCTCTCCTCTGTGTGGGGAAGTTCAAGCTCATCTCACTCTCGGTTGATGGTTCCCCTCTAACAGGTTTGCTCAGCTCACACTCTCATTTACGTTTTGTCTCAGTGCTTGTAGGTTCCTCACAGCTTTCCTCTGCCCACAGAACATGAGCAGATCTCATTAAAATCATTAATTTGAGTGGTATTTCCTCATCTCACACTTCCTGCCCGAGCCGTATTTTCTGGTTTGAGCTGAAGTTAAGGATGAGTGTGTGGGGCCACAGCTATCAGACTGGTGAGATTACACGACACAAATCCAAGGAATTTGCTGGTAAATCCAAACCTCATTCAGGGAAAAAAAAAAAAATAGAAGTCCCAGAAAAAAAAGGGGTTTCATCAGTCTTGTTTCCCTGCTGACAGCTCCACTGCAGCCCTTTTCTCAGAGATTGCCACTTCTAGATGCTGGCAGAGAACAAAAGCTATTGTATCCTGCCCTCACCAACAGAGCATTTTGGCACCAGGAACCCTCTCCTGGCCTGGCAGCAGTGAATTTCAGCCTTGGCAAGGATGTTACCTGCCAGTTCTTACCTGTCAAGTGACAGCTTGGCTTTGATGCTGCCTTTCTCCGAGCGAGCAGGGGGGATCAGGATGGCATTTTCCCCGCAGTGAGATCTCTCGCAGCATCAATGCCCTTTTAATCCTTTCCCAAACCCATCACCCTCCAAACAGAAGTGACAGATCCAAGCCCATCTGCATTAATGGGAGCACAAATTCAGCTGGATTCGGGGAGGAAATGCTGCAAAGCTCCCTGTGACAGCTTTGGTTTTGATGTGTTTGGACGTGGCAGGGGCTTCACGTTAAACACCCGGGTCCTCTTGGAGCAGAGCTTCTCCCAGAGCCCCACGGGGAGCTGTGGCTGCAGCCTGATCTGCCCTGAGACTGAAGTCTCATCTCTTTCCCACAAACCTGGCGTGACAGGAGGAAACCTTTCCTGCCCTGCTGTAACAGCTCGGTAAATAAGGAGCTTCGTGTCTGTGAGGTGCCAGGAAAGCTGCGCTGGGATTAAGCTTTCCAAATTCCCCGTCGGGGGGCAGTGGGGATGGAGCTCTTCCAGGCACAGGGAGAAGGTGCTGGCAGGACAGGGTAGTGCCTTGGGGGTGGCTGCAAGCCCTGCCCTGTCACAAACCCGCCAGGCAAGAGCTGATTTTTATACAACTGCTCCTGTGACAGCTTTTCCACCTTCTCTCCCTTTCTCAGGGATCCTTCCTGACCCACAGCAGTGCCCAGAGGGCTGTCAGGGCCCCCCCCAGCCTGAAGGAGTTTGTTGAGATGTGTTTGACTGGGAAGGGCATCCCCAGACCCATCAGGCTCCTGCCCAACCTGCCTCCCCTCCACGTTCCTGTGAAGAGAAGTCAAAGGCAGCCCTGCTATGCCAGAAATGGTTATTTTCTTGTTGCCAGCCCGGCTTCTTTTAATGAAAAGGACTAAATAAATCATTAGAAATATTTTAATTAACGGAGCAGGGTAAAGAACAGACACTCACATCCTGGAGACAATCTTGCTCCCAAGGGTTGTATTAACTGATTTGTTTGAAACAGTTCTATTCCCTGCTGGTTTTTACCCAAGCTCATTTTAACTCTGCCCATTCCTCTCTTCCTCTCTTTCCAACTCCTCCTTTCTCTCCTTCCATCCAGTGAAGCCACAGGGACTTCCAGCTCATCAGCTTTGATGGAGAGTTCACCAAATTTTGAGGCTGATCCAGCCAGCAAGCGAATTAGAGCCACTTAGATTCTCTAACTTGCTGCTGCTTTTGGGCAGGGAGAGGCAGGGCTTTTTGACATCCAATTTTTAATGCGTTTATGTAACGCACCAAACGCGTCTTTTCCTGATTTAGCTTAACCAGAGGAATTTTTTCCACAGCCATATGAGAGCTGCTCTCTCTGCTCACAGGATGCTCCATAAAGCACAAGCTCACTAATGTGCTGGTGATCTATAGATCTGACAAGGGCTGGGTTTGGTAAATGTCATCTTTTAATTTTTTTTTTTCCCCCCCTTTTCTTTGCCCCACTAGAAAACCCCGCAGAGTTCCAGCAGAGTGATTTGCTGTGAATCACGAGCTGAGGTTTGGGAAGGTCACGGGGGAAGGGAGCGAGGAGGGGCTGTGATTTAGGGAAGGGAAGGGGGAAGCTGCAGACCCTGACCCCAGCTCTCCCCGTCCCAAGTGAGGCCGATCAGTCTCCACTTAATCACAGGCCCTGCTGGTGTCCTGAGACAGAGCAGGGAAGAGCTGGGGCTGTTAATTGGGATGTTGATGAGATACAGATGAGTTCCCCGCCGATAGCTCTGGGACCCTCTGCAGTCCCCGCCACATCAAACCTTTTTAATTTAGCAGTGGCTAATCAGCCTCGGTGGGACTGGTTCCTCTTCAGCTGCTACCCCCACGGACAGCTCAGGGACAGGTTCTGCCAAGAGCTCGATGACTTTTGCCCCCAGGACGTGACAAACTCAGTGTGTGCCACCACAGCCCTGCCCGGGGCTGTGCCAGGTGTCAATCCTGTGGTCCAGACGGGACATTTGGGGAGGAGGGGACGTCAGGGGGATGCTGGTGGCCTCAGGGGTGAGGTGTGCACGTGACTCGTGGTTCTTTGGTTTCACAGTTGGTGCTTTCAGTGCTCATTTCAGTAGAGGAAGTTTTGCCTCCTTGCTGTGCTGGCATCAGTGGCGTCCCTCAGGAATCCAACCCCACGGCAGCCCTGGGCAGCACCCTCAGAGGGATTTCCTCTCTGCGTTTGTTTGATTCCCTTTTCCCCCTCCCCAGTCACTCCCAGATTCCCTCTCCTTGGGGCACCTCGACTGCGTTGTGCACGACTTCCTTTTCCTGGGGACGTGGAGAGGAGGAGATGGACGCAAGCTGTAGGACAGCACCTGTAACCAGAGCCCAGAAGGTGCCTCTTGTTGTCTGCCTGTTCCCAGATCTGGATTCAGGGCTGGCTTTACCTCAATCTGAAGCTGGGAACGGGGCTGGTAAATACCTGCGGTGCCTCTGAAGCTCGTGCAGAAGTCTTGCCCTGTCATCCCTGTGCCTACAGGAAAATAAGCAGAAGATTTCATTGAAATCATTACTTTGAGTGGTAATTTCATCACCTCACTCCACAAGGAGCCTCAAAGCCTCTGCACAGAGCGTGGAAGGAGTGAGCCAGGAATGCCCCACGTGGGGATTTTCTGCCGAGATGAGAAATCTTCCTGTGCCACCAACCCAAATAACACCTCTGTCAGAGCAGCTGAATTGAGGCACCTCATGTGCCTGTGGGGATGGAGCAGTGGCACCAGCAATGGCACTTCCCTGCTCCTTCCAGGCTCAAGGCTTTCTGGGCTGGCTGGTGCTCCCAGTTCCACAGCTTGTGTCCACTCCCTGCCTTCACAAGGGTGAACAAGGCAGACCTGCCTCGAGACGCCTGTGGGCGTTCCAGGATCTCCTTAGGGCACGGGGAGGCGCTGGGAGGTGCAGAGGTGATGCCGTGGGGGTCACACATCCCCGAGGACATGGAGGGAGCTCTCTCCACCCAGGCCCTGGGCTGTCACCTGTCACCAGGTCACAGAATCCCTCCCACAAAGGTGCTGAGCTCCAGCCTGCGCCCAGGTGCTCGTGCTGCCCTTGGTGCTGGTATCACCCCAGCTCCCCTGATCATTAGGAACCACCTCTCTGGTTTTTCAGCCTGTTTATTTCTGGCTGGTTTGTGTGTATTTATTTTTGTGCCAGCGCCATCGTTTCAGCTTCAAAAGCTGTGCTACCTCTTTGCTACAGCCCTCCTCCACCTGCAGTATTTATACAGACCAATCACATCCACTTCTTAAAAACCCTGAGTCCTAAAAACCCTGAAGTCCTTGTCCAGAGCCTTAACAATGGGATGGTCTCAGCCACGTCCGTGTGGAGCATTTGATTGTTTTCTAAAAAACTTTGCAGATGGATATGTTTGCTGTTTTCCAGAGGCTCTTTATATGTAGATAGAGATGATTAAAATCACCTTGACATCCATCTTGCAGAAGGGGGACGTGAGGAGCCCAGGCACCCCCTGACACTGCAGGCACAGCAGCGTGAGGAGCTTTGTCATCGTATGAGGGGCACAGAGGTGAGCTGGCACCAGCCAGGATGGGGGGAAGTGCCCCAGCACGTGGGATTGCGTGGCCTTGGTGCTTTTAAAGGCAAGGTCAAACCCACGGCACTGTCAGAAGAAGAAGAGGCAATTAGTCTCAGCACATGCCAGCAGGGGAGGGACAAATTGGAGAACAGCGAGGGCTGTTAAAATTAAAGTTAATCTGTCACTAATCTCTGGCTGAGAAATCCAGGAGGGAAGAAAAATTAGGCAATGTTTGTGAGTGATGACTCGCTCTGAGAGGCGACTGCTGCAGAGGGGCTCGTGTTTAGCAATCAGAGCAGGAGGAGGGACCTCTGAGCAGAGGTGGGGAATTCATCCTGCACGGATTCAGAGCCTGTGCAGGCCGCGGAAAGGTGTGCTTTAAGCACTCCCTGCCCTTGAAATGGGTGGGGAATCTCCCAGTTTGGGGCTGTCGTTCCCAGAGGTGAGTCCTGCACTAGGAGTGGGCACGGCCCCGAGGCTGCCAGAGCCCCAGGAGTGTTTGGGCACCGCTCTCAGGGATGCACAGGGTGGGATTGCTGGGGCGTCTGTGCAGGGCCAGGAGCTGGATTTGATGGTTCTGAGTGCAAAGCTGTCCTGCTTGCCCTTCCCACTGCTCCCTGTTTCTTGAGGAGGCTGGATTTGGGACTCCTCACTGATTCCCACTGTGGCTTGTCGGTCACTTGGGCTGGATTTGCACCAGCACCTGGGAGAGGAAAGGACTTGGCCCTTCCCTCAACACCCAGAGGGATCCAGTCTGTGAGGGTGTCTGTGCTGGGCTCAGATCCAGGTGGCCCCCAGGCCCCCGAGCCATCAGTCACACCGGAGGCCAAGCAGTGCGGAGAGCAGGCGCGGAGTCAGTCCCAGGACTCCACACCACCTTCCCCCCCTCCCTGGAACCCAACAAGATGAGTCTGTGACAGAAGGGAAAATCGATTTGTTCCTCCCACCCTGACAAATGAGAGGCTAGCCCACCTCAGTCCCAGTGTCACAGGAGGGAGCTGGGCATGGATTTGCTCTGGAGGAGCTCTGAAGACCCCCCAGCACCTTTGGGGTTGCCCACTGCCTCTCAGGGCTGCAGCACCCCACTCCAGAGGTGTCAGAGGACACCAGCAGAGTGCTGGAACCTGATGGGGCAGAGGAGAAAAAGGAGGAGAAGGGGGTTCAGAGGGAGCTGGCCTCCCTCAGCCCCCTGTATCCACGAGGAAAAGTGGAGGGGGAAAAGCAGAGGCTTGTTTAAGGACAATAAGAGAGCAAGAATTTAATTTGCATGCTCTGAACGAGCTGCTGGAGGCTGATCTCCCTGCCCAGAGCTCTGAGGGAGGGAGATTAGGCTCTTGAGGTTAAAATTAGGGTTTGTGGAATATTCCTTCCCCCTGGCTGAAGGCAGCTGTGTCCTCCGAGTGCTGGGGGGACCAGTCCCTGCCATCCACGCTGGGAATTCGGGTTTGCTGCAGCCACGCTGATGCTTGGATGGGTAAATTGGGCTGTCGGTGGGGCTGCGGGGTGTGATGAGCCTGAATCAAAGGATTGGGAAGTGCTTAATTGTGGTAGTTAGGAGCTGGAAGAGAAGAGGACGTGAGTCGTGGAGCAGCACCGCTGAGAAGGTGGCTTTGTCCCATCCCCTGCCACCAAGGTGCGTGGGAGAGGCTCCCAGCACCACGCTGGGAGGGAAGAACCTGCAGGTTGGGGACTTCTGGCTAAGATGGACCCATCTGGTGGCATCTGGGGACAACACACAAGGCTGTGGGGCGCTCAGGGAGCTGCCCAGCTCACGGCGTTGTCCCCACGCGGGGCTCTGCAGGGAGGGCACGTGGGAAGGCAGCGCAGGGCCAGGCTGGTGGCACTGCAGAGCAGGTGGGCTGTGCACAGCGGGTTAATCTCTCTGCTGACCCATTCCGGGGTGTGTTGTGAAGGTAATGGAGCATCCCTGAACAGGCCAGCTCCGGGCTCATCCCTCACCAGAGCCCTCCGGGCCGTGACTCGCCCTATAAATCCCCTTATTGTGCCCTTTGTCTCCCCAGATTGGCCACTGGCACGTCTCTGAAGGGCTCAGCATGGACAGCAGGATCTTCTCCTCCAACATATCCGACAGCCTGTTCAACACCACGCTCATTGTCACCACCATCCTGGTAAGGGAGGGGGGCACCTGCAGTTCCCATCAGCGCCGGCCAGCGCAGCCCTCGGGGGTGGGATCAGCTGGAACGTTGCTCCCTGCAATATTCCTCCCCACCCTGTGGCGTTTGCACGCCAATTCCTCAAAGGAGAGGCGAGCAAATCTCTAATTGCAGCGCCAGGGGACAATTCCTGGCAGGGTAATTAAGCTGAAGTCGATGTTTCGTGTGGAAATGGTGTTTGATGGGGACAGGGCTGGGATGGGGACACGCTGCCATTGCATCCAGCTCGGAATGGGGCTCTTGTTTGGCTCACAGCTGCTGGGTGGAAAGGGACAGCTGCCCCTTCTGCCCATAAAATTATAAAAATTGGCCAAGATGGGCACGATTTTTATGAAGACTTCACATCCACAGGCACCACTGTCTGTGTTCAACAGGTTCCCCTTCCAGGTGCTGCCTGTCCAGTGATTTTTTTGCTCCTTCTTTAAGGGCACCCAAACTCCTGACTGTCTCCTCTTGTCCCACAAAGTTTGTTGAAAAGGGGACAGACTGGAGAAGTGGCTGTGTGCCAGGAGAGGTCGAGGTCTGGATGTCCTGCCATGACTTGGAGCAGTCACTGGGCTGCTCTGGCACTTCCCAGCTGGAACCAGCCCCCAAATCATGATCCCTTAGCTCTGCCTCGTGTCCTAAAGCGGGGTAAATCTGCTGCACCCCACACAGCAGAGGCCAGGGAACACCAGTGTGGAGACAGCTCTGCGAGCTTGGCACCACCTGAGCTCCCAAGCCTCCCATATCCAGGCTGGGAGGGATCCATTGGGCCGGGATGTGCTTTTTGGGGTTGGAACTAGATGTTTCTTAAGGTTCCTTCCCAATCAACCCGCCCTGGCACCCCGGCACTGCCCTCCCTGCTCCGTGCTGGCGGGACACCTCGGCTAAGATGGGAATGACAGCTGCCCAGTTTCACTGCAGGAAAACCCTTACTTAATGCTGAAGTGGAACCACCAGGAGCTGGAAGGCAACGACCGCTACGAGGGCTTCTGCGTGGACATGCTGAAGGAGCTGGCCGAGATCCTGCGCTTCAACTACAAAATCCACCTGGTCGGGGACGGCGTCTACGGAGTCCCCGAGGCCAACGGCACCTGGACGGGGATGGTCGGGGAGCTGATAGCTCGGGTGAGTGGATTAGCTGCTCCTTTGAACTCTGCTCCGCCGGGGTTTGGGGCTGCAAAGCCCCCGGCGCTTCCTGAGGTGCTCCGGGATGAGGAGGGTGGGTGGGGGGTTTAGTCCGTTTCGGGGGCTTGGAGCAGAGGGTTTCCACTTAATGTGTTTCTTGGGGTGGTGTGACAGTGAGGGAAGAAGTCAGAGCACGACTAGGGCCCTGGGAGGCTCTCAGGGGTGCTCACTTTGTTGGAAAGGAGACCTGAACTCTGGGATTCTATAGGAGAGCTCATTACAGAGTTAATTATTAATGAACACTCGCAACAGGAAAACGCACAGACTCTGGCAGGGCTTGGTGTACAAGCTGAAAACATTTACGAAACCACACTGGGATGGAGGCAAGTAAGAATCCCATTTCTGCCTAGAAAAGTTCTGGCAGATTCAGTTCAGCTGCTTGACTCGGTGCTGCTTTTGGAGAGGAACATTTTCCATTTCCTTGAAGCGCGTGGCTCGAGATCTTTTCAGTGCTCTGCTCCGTGGAGCTGCTGCCCAGCAGCAAGGCTGAAAACTGAATTGTTTTGCTGCATTTGACAATAATTCTGTGTACACCTGGGCTCAGCCAGCCTGGACCCCCCTCCCTGCTCTTTCTTTTCCTCTGTGGTCCTTCCCAGGCTTCCTGAAGCTTAAATACAGCTCAGAAAATGCTCTGAGATCCTTAGGAAAAGAGGCTTAGCCACAGCTAACAGTGGGATTGATGCTATTTAAGCCAATACCTCCTCACTGATTTCTGCCCTGCCTTGTCATTACTGACGTGCCCGTGAGAGCCCAGTGCTGCTTTCCCAGCTGGTGACAAATCCACGGTGACGTGGGTTGGTGATAATCCCCCCCAGTGTGGGAGAGGAGACCCTGAGTCATCTGCTTTCTGCAGAGCAGGGGAACAGGGGTCCAAATCCATCCCCTGTGGCTCCAGGCAGGGCTCTGAGGCTCCTGCCAGATCTTTCCTCCCTGGAAAATGAGCATCACTTCCCTCTGTGGTTTACTGGACACAGTGGAATTTGGTTGAAGGTTGGACTGGAGGATTTTGGAGGTGTTTTCCACGATTCTGTGGTCTTTAATGGTTCCATGATCTCTAGGAGATGCCCACTGGCACCTTCTGCTTCTTCCCTGCACGGTGAAGGGTGATGCTCATCCCACTTTAGGAGCTTCAGCTGAGTGTTTGAGGTCAGCTGGGACACCTCTGTGTCTGAAAGAGGGAGGGATTTTGGGTTTTCTGAGGGTCACAGACAGGGCACTGAACAGACTGGAGGCTCTCCTGAGCTCCCTCCCTGTCTCCTGGGTCACTCTTCCCAGAGCAGTCGCTCTCAACACCAGCTGAGATCCCACCTCCATCTGCTCCTTTAAAAGAGCTTCTGTGAGGCTGTTTGCAAATGCTCCAGGCTACTGGCATCGTTTTCATCCACCCTGGTGTCTGTGCGTGTGTACACACACACAATTACACTCCTGCAGCATTCCTTTGGGGAGGCAGGAGGGAAGGAGCTGAGAGCAGCATCTGATCAAAGGCAGGGAGCAGCCATCAAACTTTTGGCCTACTAACCTTGGCAGTGCCTCTTCATTAAATGGCACCTTCTGGAGGGTTGTTTTTCTCCAGTGAAGAGTGTTTTAACTCCATCTTCACACAGAAACCGTTTGTTTCTTCTGCAGCTTGAGCCTTATTTAGGAGGATTTTTGCTTCTGCTTCTACAGGGCAGAGCTGTCAGAGCCTGTGAGGCTGGATCACAAATTGGAGGAGAGAAACAGCTTTGTCTGTTGTTCTCCCTATATCCCTGAGAGTTTTTAAAATGGTTTCAGCAAGTTTTTGATCAATCCCAGGGACTGGGCTCGGGTCAGCCAGGGCAGAGCTGTGTGTGCTTGGTGTTGTGTTTATTCAGGGCTGCCTGGGGTGTTGTTTTCCGAGGGCGTTTCACTGCCCAAGGGCTTCTCTCCATCCTTGACAGTCAGCTCCCCCCGAGGGAGTTTGTCCTTGATTCCAGCCCCTTGTTCATCCCTGTCCCACGGGATCCAGCAGATCCTGTGCTGGGTGCACGAATTCCTCTTTCAGTGGATTTATCCCTTGGGCACGCTGCTCCTTTAGGACAGAGATGGGATCAGTTGGGGCACAAACCTCTCCCAAAAGTCCCGAATCCTTCCCGAAATGAAAGCTCTCCCTCTGTCCAGCACAGTGTCACTGCAGGAGAATGATTTTCCCCTGACCCCGATCAGCCATCAGACAATAAGGTTTGACTCACACTCAGTAATGTGCAGGACCAAAAGGTCACAGAATTACCCACAGGCAGCGCTTTCCCTGTAATCCCTCTGTGGCACGGAATCTCCTCAGAGCAACTCTAGGCTATTTGGGGAAAAAAAAATGTTTCTTTTTATTGCTTCTAAATTAACCAGCTATTGATTTATTCTTAAGCGCTGGGAATTCCATTACAGCTAATTGTGCACTGAGGTATGATTGAGCAGGATGCTGCACTAACATAAATTTGCTGTTGACCCAAATTCACCGGTACATATCCTATTGACCTGCCCACAAAACAGGCTGGGAGGTAAGGAAGAGGGGGAGTGGGATGGCTTGGGAATCCTGCAGAGCTTGGGATCAGCTCGTGGAGGTTTGGCTTGGGAGGAATCACTTGGGAGGACTCAGAATCACAGAATGGGGAATTTAGTTCCAACCCCCTTTACACCTTCCACTATCCCAGGCTGCTCCAAGCCTCATCCAGCCTGGCCTTGGACATTCCCAGGGATGGGGCAGCCACAGCTTCTCTGGGAATTCCATCCCAGCCCCCTCCCCTCACTCCTTCCCGATATCTCACCCTCCTCTCTCTCAGTTTGAAGCCTCTCCCCTTGTCCTGCCACTCCAGTTCCTGATGCAGGGTCCCTCAAGCCCATTCTGTGGTGAAGGATGTCAGAAACCCAGAAGAGCCTGGGCTCATTTGTCCCTGTGAGCATGCAGGGCAGGGAGATGGAGCGCCCTGCTTGTTCCTGGAGTGAGCAGGGCAGCAGAGCCGCTCTCCCTGTCAGCCTCCCTGGCTCTGGCACAGACAAACAAATGAGGGAGAACAGCAAATCTTCCCATCTCCTGCTCTCTGGCATCAGAGACTGAAAGGGCATTTGGGCTGGAAGAATTCCACCCTGCTCCTTGCCGCTGCAGTGCAGCTCTGGCTCAGTCCCTGACGGTGTCTGCGCTTCCCCTGCTCGCTCTCTCCAGCTCATCCTCGAGCTGAAATGAATCCTCTGGCACGACACAAACCAAGGGATGTATTTTCACAGCAACATGACAGCCTTGGCCGTGTCCCACCACACCGGCCTTTGCTCTCCTGGCTTGAATCTGGCCGGGATCAGTGGCAACCAAAGCTCTTTTCAAAGTGAGGGACGTGAAGCTGTCCATCTTGTCCAGCCTCAGGAGCAGCAACACCAAGAACAGGGAACCCCTTAAAGCCTTGGGGTGCTGGTTTTCCTTGCTGGTGCTTTCCCTTCAGCTGCTCCAAAGCTGGGGAGTGGCAGGAGGGGGAAAGGAAGAAGGCTGAACTGGCAGAGTCCTGCTCTGCGCTCACAGTGGGTGTCGGTGTGTGGGGAGGAGAGCTGTGTGCGGGTGAGGGAGGCAGGGACAGGGTGTTTGCAGGGTGTTTTCAGGCTCTCAAGGTGGCAGCTGTGACAGGGGAGCTCCAGGAGAGGCTGGGGAGGGAGGAGCAGTGGGGTTTTTGTGCAAACAGGGGACGGGCAGAGGGGTCTGCAAAGAGCTGCTGAGAAATCGAACACAGGGCAGGGAGGGTGGGGTGAGCCGGGCCGGCCTCACTGCTGCCCCTCTGGGCTTTGGGTCCCCGTTCCTGGTGCTTCACCTCAGCCGGCTTTGCCACGGGCAGGGTGAACACCTGGCACAGGCTTTGTCCTCCCAGCCACAGAGAGAGCCCAGGTGAGGGAAGGTGGGTGAGGGCAGACTCGAGGCTGACATCTGCTCTGAGTGCTGGTCACCCAGCCCCGACTGTGGCTCGCAGGGAGAGCTGCAGCCTCCAGGGTTTGCAGGCTGTCACTTCTGACATGGCAGAACTCACACTTGTCCTCAGAAAAACTCCAAACAACTGTTTGGAGTGACCCTCCTGCCTGTCAGTGCAAGAATAGGCATCTGAGCCTCACAGAGCTGCATGGAATAGCAGAGAACCTCTGGAGATGATCCTGCAGGGAACAGGGTCATCTCCAGCTGGGTGGGTTCCCAGCGGGTCAACAACCCCGTGCTGGTGCTGCTGGGTCTGCAGTGGGGTAATGCCTGGCAGCCTGGTGGCTCCCAGAGCTTGAACAGCAATTTCACCTTTCTGGGAGGCTTTTTGAGCTCAGGGACAGGGGAGAAAAAGGTTTTGCTGCCTCTGGTCACGCTGCCAGCGCTCCGTGGGCAGCGCTGGTGACAACGCCGCTGTCACGTGCACCCAGGGGATGCAGCATCCAAGGAGCTGTTCGAGCGAGGGACTCCTGCTCCTGGAAGACATCCCAGCCCTGTGCTCCCAGAGCTGTCCTGGCTTGTTTTCCAGGTGTTTGACACAGCCCCAGCTCCGCTGGCACCTTCTCCCTGCGCTGTGTCCCCGCAGCCTGGCGGAGGGCTGGGGATGGCTGTGGGGCCGGAGCTGGGCTGTTCTCCCGGCTGGTTCCTGCTATCCCATGCCGTGGGAGGCTTCGCTTGGATGCTCTCGGGGCTGGGGCTGACGTCAGGCCCCATTCATCACCATTAGCGCTGAGCTGAGCCCTGCCAGCCCCGCGGAGAGGGGGCGGATGCCGCCCCTGGACTGGCAGTCCCTGCAATTTGCTCCTAAGGATGCTTAATTGTTGTTCCTCCTCGGGAGCCCGGCTCAGCCCCCGTGTTTAATGTCCTTTCCAGAGCGTTGATGCAGGCAGAGCCCATGGGCGTGCCAGGTAGGGTGGTGGTGGCAGCTTTCGTCTGGCACGCCAGCCCGCCTGGGTTTCCTCTCACCTAGCGAGGGTTTGGCCTTGCTTAGGCGGTGTTTTGTCAGGAGAAGTGGCTGTCTCCGCTCTCAAAAAGCTCTGGGTCGTTTTCTAAGCCTAGTTCACGCCGACGTTTATAGCTGCAACTGTGCTGGGAGGATGAAACCCAACCCCTCTTCCCCCAATCCTTTGCCTCCTGTTTTTCCCCTCTCCCCAGAGCCCAGATCTAGACAGAGCACAGGGGCACAAGGCAAAACCCATTTCTCCTCCCCCAGGGCATCCCTTAGCCCAAAAAGTCCCAACACCTACCTGTGCTCAGGTGGGGGAGGCTGGAGAGAACTCGGGTCTGCAGAGCTCCGCTGAGCTCAGTGAATCACAAGGAGTTTTGTCAGGAAGCAGAGCTGAGAGCATGAAATGGATGAAATTCAGGCAGAGAATTCTTTGCATGCCACTCCCAGATCAAAGTTTCCCCGCTATCAGAGATCAGCTCTTCACTCGCATGACTGAGCCTGCAGAGAGGAGAGAGGCAGAGTGGTGAGGAGCTGGGGCTCTGCTGCAGCAAGTTCTGCACCTCTGATGTGGCAAAAGTCCTGAAAAGTTGGCAGGGAGCGAGCAGAAGGAAACAACTCTGATGGAATGGCAGAACCTGCTGGAGATGAGGGAAGGGAGCTGGGCACAAAATCTGAGTGCCTGGGGAGGGCTGGGCTGTGTCTGTGCTCCGTGGGCAAAGGGAGGGGGATGGATTTTGTTATATTTTGTGGAGGGAAGAGCATTTCAAGGTGCTGCTGCCCACATTCAGCAACACCGAGATGTTCAGGGAACAACCACGATGTTGCTTCCCCCCAGGGAATGGTCAGGACCCCAAAGCTGGCTAAGCCTGGGGATGACGCTGCTCCTTTCATCAGCACCTTTACATTTTCCCCTGGATAAGGATGAAAATTTCCTGAAGGCTTTGCCATGAAACACTCCTGACACGGCATTTTTTACCCTCTGATTTAGTCTGTGACTTTGCTGGTGGGATTGTGTTTGGTTTGGAGAACTGGGAGAAGAATTCCACTGCCAGACTAAGCTGTGTCTGCACCAGGGGCTTCGCTGGGAAAGCTCTCCCCGGGCCAACGGTGCCTCCAAACCTTTTAAATAGAGACAAGAGAGGTTTAGGGAGCTTTAGGCTTTCCTTGGAGAGAAAATTCTCCACTTGCCACGTTCCAGAGATGAACTGATCCCGTTTCAGTGATCTGCTGGTGTTTACACAGGGCTCAACTGCTCGCACACCACGCTGGGATTATTGGTGTCTGTTAAAAAGCCCGTGGGTAAATGTCTGGCTGTGCAGAAATTCTCCTCAGCTCTAATTCATTCCAGCCCGAACCTCTTAGGAATCTGTAAGAGCTGCTTGGGAACACAAAGCGCTGGCACAGAGCATGGCCAAGCAGCCCTGCATGGCCTGTGAAGTGTCACCTTCCCCGTGACCCCTTCCTGGGCTCGAGGGTCACCTTCCCTTTCTGTTCCCTCTCCTGGTTCCAGCAGTGCTGCTCCTCCTTCTTGCAACCCCAGCCTTTCCCAGGATCCCCACCAGGCCTGGTGGTGCCTTGGCATCTGCACAGAACCTTGTTAAATTTAGGGACAAAAAGTGCAAATAGCTTTTCTTTCGTCCCCAGTCTTCTCTTTTTCCACATGCATAATCATCTCCCTGCAAAGCAGAGAAACAAATGGATAAGGGAGTGGAGGTTTCATTTTTACAGAAAGCAATTACAGACATTAAAAGAGCTAAATTCATAAAAATAATATTTAAAATTCAAATCCCTTATCTATATTACAAGGGTATTAACAGGGGAAGAAGCTATTTTTATTTTTTTCTCCCCCTAATTTCATTTGCTTTGCAAGTCAGTCTGCAAACTTTAATGCCAGTCCTCTGAATTTTATTTTATTTTATTTTTTTGGAGACTAATCTTTAGGTCTGGAAGTCTGGGTTTGGCAGGTTTATGAACTCCGTGGCTCAGGGGTGAGGATGCAGCTTTGTCACCTACCTGTGGTGCTTGTTTGTAGCAGGAGGGACAGCTGTGTTCCACAGGGAAGGGGGAGGCTCTATTTTCTATAGATTAATACAAGATTTATTGGTTTATGGCTCCAGGTTTTAATGCATTAAATGAATAAAAGTGGCAATGAGGCTGTGAGCTCTCGGGGGGAGGAGCTGCTGTTCTGGCGCTGCTCCGGCCTGAGAGGGGAGGAAAAATGGGGAAAGGGGAGGAAAAATGGGGAAAATGCCCCAGAGCACAGGAGGGGCTGAACTTTGGGGTGTGTTTGAGCAGGGCTTGTGTGAAACCCACCCAGGCAGGGGGATGTGGGAGCCAGCGGATGCCACCGGCAAAACTCCTGCTGTTCCCACAGCGCCTGGATTCGGGATGTCCCAGGCAGGTGGGACACCCCCCTGCAGGAGCAGATGTTCCCTGTGGCCCCAGGTTTGCTGCTTTCCCGGGATTCTGACCTTTTCCACTCTCCCTCCTCCCCAGAAAGCCGATCTGGCCGTGGCGGGGCTGACGATCACGGCGGAGCGGGAGAAGGTGATTGATTTCTCCAAGCCCTTCATGACTCTGGGAATTAGCATTCTCTACCGAGTTCACATGGTAAGAGCCTGGTTTTAGAGCCATTTATGTCCCTCCATTATTTGCACGCAAACCTGCCTGGTTATAGGAGAATAATGAGCGGCTCATAAAAATATTTTGGTTTCTTATTTAAACGCAAATGGGCTCGACCTTTGTTTCCTGCTTTGCTCTGCCTTTCTGCTGCATGTCAGGACTGGTGGATTCCATTCCTGTGCAGCCCCCCAGCCCTTTGGCTTCTCTCCCCACTCCTCCCTGGGCACATGATGGGTTTTTTGGTGTGGTGGGGGCCGCGGGATGGTTTTAGAGGGGCTTTAAGGCCACTGGGTGAGGGGTGCTGAGGGCAGGCTTGGCTGGAGGGGTGCAGCAGCCCAGCAGCGTGGCTGGGTGGCCCCACAATTGCAGAAAGCTGGCTGGGAGTCACCATCCAGTTGGATTTAGTGGAAAGACAGGCTGGGAGGCTGAGCTGGGATATCTGTGGGTGCAGATTAGGCCGTGTTCCTGATCTCAGCTTTGCTCTCCTGCTGCCTTCTCCTGCCCGAGAATCACATCAGGAAGGAATCCTGGGTAGTTTTCTTTGCTGTCACCTCCTGGGAATGCTCTACAGCAGAGATCAGCCCTCTGCTTTCCTGAGCCCAGGGGAGAGTGTCCCTCCCGGGGTGCCCGGGGTGGGCAGGGTGCCAGGCTGGGCTCAGCATGGGCAGTCAGCTCCTCGCCCTGCCTGGGCTCTGCCTCTCTGCTCTCAGCCCTCTTCGTTTGTTCACCCTAAAATCAGCAGCCCCTGCAGCCCAAGGAAAGCTCTTCAACCTCAGTGGTGCTCTCAGCATGGTTATGGAATCACAGGATCCTGGAATGGTTTGGGTTGAAAGGGACCTTAAAGCCCATCCAGTGCCACCCCCTGCCATGGGCACCGACGCCTTCCCCTATCCCAGGTTGCTCCAAGCCCCATCCAACCTGGCCTCAAGCACTCCCAGGAGTGGGGCAAAATTTTTTTCTGCATCAAAGCAGCTGGGAGCATTCCCAAGGGATTCGTGTGTGCCAGCACGTACATGGCGTGGTGTCTTTGCTTAGCCAAACTTGTCTTAAATTCCCCCAGATCCTCTTTTATTTGCATCCTCCATTGTTTTATCATCTCCCTGAAGCTCAGGAGGGGCCAGATTTTGCCCAGTTCCTCCCAAATCCCCAGAGTCACGGGAGGCCAGCTCCTTCTGCAGCCTCCTCACTCCCCTGCTGCATTCTGGAAAGGAGCTCTGCGCGGTGCCGAGCGCGCCGTGAGTGACAGCGCCTCGGCTCCTGTCAGCCCAACAATAGCAGCCAAAAGGGAAAAAACCATTCAGGCTGCCTCTCCCAGCCCCCTCTCCATCCTGCTCGGGATGCAGCGTTGGGGATGAACAAAAACAAATTCACGCCTCTGTCTCTGTGCTGAGTGGCTCCTGCCAAGAGCAAACAAGTAATTAAAATCTAGTTAAAATTCTGGTTCCTCTGGTACGTGCAGAATTTAGGATCGATGACTTAACTGATGGCAAAAAAAAAAGGGGGTTGACTCTTCCAGCTCCTGGAAATCAAATGGAATTGTCCCTTCCCCATCTCAGCTGGGTTTTCACATCAGCTGCTGCCTTGTGGAGCCAGGACCTTTCTCTGCCGGTGTCTCCTAGGATTAGAATCGGATTTGGTGATGAAATACTGTGTTTTATTAGGATGGAATTCTTCCCTGTGAGGGTGGGGAGGCCCTGGAATGGATTTCCCAGAGAAGCTGTGGCTGCCCCATCCCTGGAAGCGTCCTAGGCCGGGCTTAGATGGAGCTCTGAGCAACCTGGGATAGTGGAAGGCATCCCTGCCTGTGAAGAAGGGTTGGAACAAGATGATCTTGAAGGTCCCTTCCAACCCAAACCATTCCGTGCACGTCCTGCCTCGGATTTGCACCACAATCTTCAGCAGTTCCCTGAGCAGCATCCCCTGAGCAGCATCCCCTGAGCAGCACTCCTCCTTCCAGAGGAAAGGCAGGAATGCTGGTGCAGGCTTTGCCCAGGATCTGCTCACCAGAGGCGTTTGCTGCTGCCTCGGGGAGCTCTGTGGGACTGTCTGACACTCCCTTCAGGGTGGAAGTTCAGGGCAGGGAGCATCTGCTGCCACCAGAGGAGCCCGGCCCAGCCCCGCTGCAGCCTGCCCGTCAGGCATTCCAAACGGAGCAGGATTCACAATCACAGACTCCAGAGGGGTTTGGGAACATCCCCTGCTGGCAGCAGGGCTTCAGCTGCTGCACGGAGCACCCGGTTTGGATCTGAGCAGAGGGGCTGCCCCAGGGACCCAGGCAGGGTTGCAAAGACGTCTCCCAGGTCGGGTCACCCCACCGTGAGCCCCAGGTGGCTGCGCTGGGGACATGAGGGACGTGAGGGACGTGGAGGGGCCTCCCGGGCTCGTGCCCTCCCCAGAAGTGGGGGGATCCCCACAGGGAAGCTCAGAGCCTCCCCCTTCCCTCTCCAGCCCCTGGCACCTCTTCCTCCAGACCTCTCCTGCTCAGCTTGAGGAGGCTCCCCGAGAGCTGTGTGCCCATTAACTTCACCAGCTGGTAAATATTTGTTCAACCAGGCAGTTCTGGTTTTCCTTTAAGGATGTGGTTTGCAGAGCAGCCCCCCAGCCTTCTTCTCCCCACCCCAAAAACCACCTCTGCAAAGTCAAAAATTGCAGCTGACGTCTGTTAATCACGGCTCGGATGAGATGGAGCCTAATAAATAACCACAAATGAGCCTCTTCCTCGCTGAGGAGTTGTCTCCACGCCCTGGGCTCCTCCGAACGCGATGACATTTTATTTTCATTTCCATGTAGCTCCAGTGGCAAGTGATTTCTCACCCCTTTCTCCTCCCCACGCCGCCAACCCAGCCACCACAGAGCCTGTGCCTCTTATCACACATAACCAAATATGGCAGCTTTAACCAGGGCTGTCATTTCTCTCAATTTCACTGCTTGTGATACAATCAAGGCTGGATTTCTGACACGGGAGCTCTAAAAGGCTGCCTGACTCTCAGGCTGCTGAGAGAAAAGGCTTGGTTGGTTTTTATCCCATTCTGCCCAGCCAGGGGGATGTGGGGATGGCAGGAGAGGGATGAGGAGCCCTGAGCAGTCCCTGGGTTTGGCAGGGGCTGGAATCAGGGCCCAGGGTGGTTTCTGCAGAGGGATAAATCAGGATTATTTGTGTCTCGCACATCTTTGCTCACAGCCTGCTTTTGTGGCAGGGAATGAGGGACTAGAGGTGATTCTGGCTCCTCAGCCCTGAAAGTCCTTGCCTTCAAAACGAGGAAATGAAGATTGGGAGAGTGCACAGGAGAGGCTGAGTTTAGGCCAAGTGAGCTGAGGCTTAAAGTGTTTCGCCTTGATTGCTGCAGAGGACACGAAATGGGAAGCATGGACTGAAAAGCTCCTTCATTCCAGCCAGAGGAGGCTTGAGAGGGGCTGAGAGGAGCTGAGCCCTGCTCCTGACAGCTCTGCCAGCAAGAATCTCTCCCTGCCGGAGCAGGGTGGGAGCAGCTGCTGGCCCTGGGACCATGGAATGCAGTGTGGCTGGTTAAGAACCTTGTGGTGACTCCAAATTAGGCTCAAGATTCGGAGCAGCCCGTGCCCGGCTTTTATTGACTCCGGGGAAAAGGAGGGATCTGGATCTGCCCCTGATCAGACGTGGCTCTCCTGGGATGTGCCCTGCAGCTGTACCGAGCACACAGCAACATTTCTGCCTCTCCAGGCTGCGTTTTCCTGCTTTCCCTCTGACTTCCAGAGGCAGAAGAGAGTTCTCTGTCCTCCCTGTTTAGGGAAAACGCTTGTGAGAAACGACGTGGGTAGGGCTGACTGGGGTCCCTCCAGACTCTGTGTGTGCAGGGGAGGAAATGCTGAAAACAGCAAATCCAGGGCTGGCCTCTCCTTCCCAAATGTCCCCCTTGTCCAAGCTCTTCAGTCACCAGTGCCTTCCCAGAAAACTGCTGCTCACTGGCTGAAAAGATGAAGATTTCCAAGAACAACTTGGGAGGAGGGTAAATTAATCTTTCCCACTTCCATCTGAGGATTTGCAGGAGGCCTTCATCAATTATTGGACATTCTGAACATATCTATTCCAGGAAAAATAGCTCTTCCAATTAACAAAGCTCTATTGGGACTGCCTAAAAATATCTGACAGACTCCAGATATTGTCATTGCCATCTTCAAAACAGACAGATAAGAGAGAGTTTGTGCCCTCCGTGGGAACAGAATATCTTTATTCTTACCCACAACTGTGAATGAAGAGAATATGTCCCAGCAGCCTGGAAATGACTGTAGCTGAAAAGAACCAGAACTACTACAACTGTAAAGTCACAGGAGAGATTCACTGCCAAGCTGGAGACTTAAAGCTTCCAACGCAATTTCCTTAATGAGAGCAATTTATTGACAAACTGCCCCAGAAATATAAAGAAGACATCAAGGCCTCAGCTGCAGAAAGGAACTTTGTCCCAGGAGCAGCTCGCAGGGGAGGCTCAGCCAAGGCTCTGCCAGGGCCTGCGAGTGCCCTGCCAGCTCTGGGATGCCAGGGAGGGTCGTTCCCTGCCCTGCCCTGCCTGGAATGATGTGCTCCAGGAGCTCCAGTTTGTTCAGCAGCCTGTGTCCTTCACACCTTGCGGGCTCCCGTGGCCTCATTTCGTCCTTGAGCGCGCAAACACCTGCAGGAACGAAGAGCAACGGAGCCAGTTTAGCTCCAGAGGCAGAAGGGAACCGGGGCTTGAGGGGCACCCAGGAGAGCCATGAAAGGGGAGGGTGCCCCCCTTTGGCCGTGCCCCCCTTTGGCCGTGCCCCCCTTTGGCCGTGCCCCCTTTTGGCAGTGCCCCCCTTTGGCGGTGCCCCCCCTTTGGCCGTGCC
>VZRQ01006969.1:1797010-1821478 GCA_013397975.1 Machaerirhynchus nigripectus
CCCCCCTTTGGCAGTGCCCCCTTTGGCAGTGCCCCCCCTTTGGCTGTGCCCCCCCCTTTGTCTGTGCCCCCCCCTTTGGCAGTGCCCCCTTTGGCATGGGGATGTCCGTGCTCCTGCGGGTGGGATCAGCGGGAAGGGCAGAGGGGGCACAGCCTGGCACCTGCAGGGCTGGGAGGGGGTCTGGCCCCCCTGGATTAGTGAGAGGAGCTCCAGCACGGCGAGCAGAGGGTGCTCCTTGAGATGGGAGTCCCCCGGGGTGCTGGGGGTGCAGTTCCCTGCAGTTTCTGTGGCTCTGAAAGCCCTTGGAAAGCCAGAACACAGCAGCAACTGACCAAAAACTTGGGAAAAGACAAAAAGAATGAGGAGTTTCCCGCTTTTTGGACCTCACCTGTTTGTGGGAGATAACCTGGAACAGAAGAGGGCATTGCCTTAAGGAGAGACTCTGGAATTAAACCCAGGAGAACCCGAACTTTTCCTTGGGAATTGGCTTCAAATTAATCTGAGGATGGATGCTGAACTCATCTCATCTACTTGCTAAAAAGCCTTAACAAGCCAGATTCTCTAAAAATGCTCATCCCAGAATGGTTTGGGTTGGAAAGGACCTCAAAGACCCTTCAGTTCCAACCCCCTTCCCCACCACGGGCAGGGACAGATCCCAAACTCATTTTGTCCTGAAGGATGCAGGGACAGGTTGTTGTGGTGTGCTGGGTTCCTCCTTCACGCAGGCCTTGCTGGGGAAGGTTCCTGACACCTTACAGGTTCCCAGATGGTGACTGGAGCCCAGGATTTCACAGTCTCCCGGATATTTTTAGCAGAGGAAGATTTCTGTGCAACAACTGTTGCCTTTTCTAGCAACAGCTCGAGTCTCCAGGAGAACTGCTGAGACCTTGTGAAATTCAGGTTTTGCATAACATTCAGTAGTAAACCAGCGAGGTTTGGATGGAAATGGAACTTAAAGCGCTGGTCTAAGTCTGGGGAAGGGATAAAAAAGCCTTTGCAGAGCTGAGACTCGTGGGAAGCTCCCCAGTTACAGGTGCTTGGGGAAGCTGTGGAGCTGCTTTAGGGATGCCAGGATGGAGTTTGTGGTTTGGGACAGAAAATAAAGGCTCTTGTGAGCTGTGGGATCACGTCCCTTGTCCCTGTGGTGACTTGGGTGTGCTCGAGCTGCTCTTTCCTTTCAGAGGAGCTGCATCCACAGAGCTGGTGGTGAAAGGAGAAATCCAGTCAAAATGGGAGGTGTTCAGCTTTTGAGAAACTTCTCCAAAAAATCTATCTCCCCCTTTGCACAAATTTTGTGACGTTTGACAGTTTTCCAGCGGTGGCAGCATCCTTGTGGCAATTTAAAATGCTCTGGGAGAAGATCAACCTGCTTTTTCTAGCAGTGAGGCCTTATTTTTTTCAAGGAAAAGTGGCTTGCTGAGGAAAAAACAGGAAATTCTGACGCATCCCAGAGATAAAAATATCCTGTTCCCTGAGATAAAAGTAATAATTTTATTGGGGTTTTGTTAAAGAAGAAACGTTTCAAGCCCAGAGAGAGAAAAGTTTTGAAAACATCTCTTTTTTTTTTCCTTTTGCTGCACAAATCTATTTCCCACCCACCTGTGAGCTCAGGTGTGCCCTGCCACTTCTGCCCAGCTCAGTGTGGGGTGGACAAGGCTGGGGGGAACCCCCTCAGGGGTGAGGGTGCAGCAAACCCTGCCAGGGAGGGGGCAGAGCGCTGTGATTGCCTCGTTTTTCTCTGCATTCACCTCTTTCTTTGCCTGGAGGAACAAAAATGGGGAGAAGAACAGATTTAGGGGATTAATCCAGTGGGGAGATGCTGCAGGACACGGTCATTTGTTGGGTTGCTGTCACTTGTTTGCCCTGCAAGGCCGTTCCAGAGCCTGGTTTATCCCCCTTCTCCCATTTATTTCCCTTCTCCCATTTATTCCCCTTCTCCCATTTATTCCCCTTCTCCCATTTGTTCCCCTTCTCCTTTTTATTTCCCTTTCTCCTGTTTATTTCCCTTCTCCCATTTATCCCCCTTCACCCTATTTATCCCTCTTTGCCCTATTTATTCCCCTTCTCCCATTTATTCTCCTTTTCCCCATTTATCCCCCTTCTCCTTTTTATCCCCCCTCTCCCATTTTTCCCCTTTCTCCCATTTCTCTGTCTCCCCTCTGCGGTGCCACCAGGGCAGGTGTGTCCCCTCGTGCCCTTCCAGGACTATTTTCACCTCTCCCAACCCAACCGGCTGGAACTCGTGTGCTTTTCCCTTCCCAGGGCCGCAGACCCGGCTACTTCTCCTTCCTGGATCCCTTTTCTCCCGGCGTCTGGCTCTTCATGCTGCTCGCCTACCTGGCCGTCAGCTGTGTCCTCTTCCTGGTGGCTCGGTAATGTCGCGGTGCCTTTCCCTTCCTCGCGGTGCCACCTAGTGTCACTCGCAGACCCGCGGAGAGGGGGTGCCCGGGGGGACACGGGGACATCCTCTGCCCCCCAGGTCACCAGGGTGGGCTGGCAAGGAGCGTCCCAGTCCTCTGCCAGCGGGGCGCTGGGGTTTGTCACCGTGTCACACCCTGGTGCAGGATGTGCTCGGCCACAGCGGTGCCCAGAGCTGCGTGGGAAGGGTGGGAGAAGGTTTTGGAGAAGGTTTTGGTGCTGTTTAAATGCTCCCTGCAGGTGGTTTTTTTGCCCGTTGTCCCGAGCAGGGAGGGTGGAGGCTGTCGGGAACCTGCAAATCCATTCCGAGGTGTCAACACGAATTCCACGAGTGATGTCTGGCTCCCCCGGCCCTGAGCAGCCCAGTTTGTGGAGGAAAGGGAAGTTCATGAATATCTTTGAGCAGCTGACGTGCAGAACCTCGCTTGGCAGCTCTCAGCTCCATTCCCCTCTGACTAATTTAAATCAGTCTTAAAATACCTCGCTGAGTGCTCGCCTGCAGCGTGGCCCCGTCGAGGCCCGGGGTCTGTGCTCCACTGCTGCTCTCCCTGACCTCCCCCCTTCCCTGTGGATGGGTAGAGCCGAGCCGTGTCCTGGCTCGGTGGCTCTTTGGGGACACCCTCAATGCCCAGTTGTCATTGCACAAATTGGAGCTGCGCTGTCGCCGCTCCCTCAGCGCGGCTGGAATTGTCATCCTGACGGGGCTTTCATGGGTCCTTGGAATGCTGTTACAGCCTCCCAAACGCCGTTCTGGAGAAACCACTGGATAAAGCAGAGCCTCTTTAGCCCCTTCCTCATGGTTTAAATGTGATCCTCCACAAAGGTGCCTTTACCCACCGGAGAGGGAGCTCTGGCTGCTGCTCCCTGCCTCGCTCAGCAGGAAGGAGCTTTTGGCCCTGCGAATTGCAGACTCTCCCAGGGCACTGGGCTTTGCTGCCGGCGCTTGATCCACCATGGAAAGTCTGCAGGAAATAACCTCCTCTCCTCCCTGGCACCACGGCGAGAGAGGAGATGCAGGGATGAAAATAAACCCCTCATTTTAGCTAAACACGATGTGAGCTGGCAGGGCCCTGCAACTGTTTTGGCAACAGCCCCAAAATGACCCTCCCAGGCCCCAGCTTTCTTAGCCAGAGCAAGATGATGGAGTGCAGCTCAGGAATTTTCAGGCTTTCTCAGCAACCAGGGAGCTGGGGACTGGAAACAGCGAGAGAGAGAGAGAGGTGCAGTCACAACAGTGACAGGCTGTCAGATATTCCCCACTCCCACCTCTGGCCTGCCCCTGAAGGATGAGATGCTTTGAAACACCAGCACTCGGCTTCCAACTACGCCTCAGACCTTCTCAGAGCAACCCTTTGCACCAGCACAGTTTTTTTGATGGTTTAATGCAGCCAGGGCTCGCTCACTTCGCTTTTGAACTTCCCATCAGCGCTCGTGCTCCGGCAGGGAACGCAGCCAGAGACGTTTGATTTCTGTTTCCCATCGAGTCCGTGCGCATCTGGAGTTACTGCTGGGGAGTGGATCCGCACGCGGGGCGGCGGGGCGCGCGCAGAGCTGCCCAGAGCAGAGCCTCTCCAAGTCGCTGCAAATCTTTACAAGAAAGCCTCTGGCTCCTGAGTCTTAGAGCAAACGTTTCACGCAGCTCTGAGCCCTGGGCATCAACTGACAGCAAAGAGCTTCCTCCTCAGAAAACTCTGCCTCCAGGAGAGCTCGAGCTTCACAGCTTTTTTCTCTTCCTGTTTTTTAAGTGTCCCATTTCCCAGCGCGTTCCCTGAGCTCCCCGTTTCTCGTCCTTCCAGGCTGACGCCGTACGAGTGGTACAGCCCCCACCCCTGCTCCCAAGGTCGATGCAACCTCCTGGTGAACCAGTACTCCCTGGGGAACTCGCTGTGGTTCCCCGTGGGGGGGTTCATGCAGCAGGGCTCCACCATCGCCCCCCAGGCGCTGTCCACGCGCTGCGTCAGCGGAGTCTGGTAAGGAGGGCAGCCCTTCCCTTCAGGAAGGTTCCTCTGGGCAGGAGTGGGTGTGCAGGAGGGATTTCCTCAGGGAAAGGGCTGTGGGACACTGGAAGGGGCTGCCCAGGGAGGTGGTGGAGGTGTTCAAGGATGGCTGGATGCGGCGTTAATTTCTCTGGGTGACAAGGTGGGGATCGGTGGTTTTGGAGGGATTGTGCAACCTCAGTGACTCTGGGATTCTGAGAGGCACAGGGTGGGGATGGAGAGCAGATTTCCTGAAGGAAACCTCATCTTCTCTTCCCCTCTCCCTAGGTGGGCATTCACCTTGATCATCATCTCCTCCTACACGGCCAACCTGGCAGCGTTCCTGACCGTCCAGCGGATGGACGTCCCCATCGAGTCCGTGGATGACCTGGCTGACCAGACCACCATCGAGTACGGCACCATCCACGGCGGCTCCAGCATGACCTTCTTCCAAGTAAGCCCTGTTCTTTGGCTGCCTGGGGGGCAGGGGGTGCACAGGGCACCCTTCAGTCAGATTTGGGGGTCCCGTGTCACTCCAGTTTCTGGAGAGATCCCTACATAGGACCCACAGTGGGGATGATGGGGTGAGGGTGGGAGAGGCGTGGTGGAGGATAGAGAAGGAAATTCGACAAAAAGTCAAATTTTCATGGGTCTCCACGTGGTTCTAGCTTTCATTTGAGAGTCCTTCAGGTGGGGTAAGCAAAGCAACATTTGCACAGCCCAGGCAGGCTCGCAGAAGTCAAAGTGCTGGAGCCTGTGTGAGGTCAGAGGCACTGAAAATAAAAAACTCAAGTGTATGCAAAGTTATGTGGGCCATTTAGCCCAGTTTAATTTTTATCTTCCCTGCTCTGCTCAGAAGGGAAATAAACGAGTGGATCTTTTCTGCAGCGCTCTGAACGCTGCACAAAGAACTGCTTGATGATTATTTATTTATTTATTACTTGTTGAAATTCCAAAAGGAGAGAAAGCTTGTTCTCACTTTTTTCCCCCCACTCTGAGTCTGAACTGAATTTGGAAGGCTGGGAAATCTCTGGAGTGAGCCTGAGCTTTTCAGCCCAACTTTATGCTCTTCAGGGGTATGGAAAAGAGCTGCTTTTAAGCCAAACTTTACATCTAAAATGAGCTGAGCAGAGCCTGACTGAGGTGGTTGTATATGAGGGGCTCACTCGAGGAAAGCTTTCAAGTTTAAACCCCTGGCTGTGTCTCTGCACTGCCTGCTGGGTGCTGCAGATCAGAGAGGAAATTAGGAAAAGAGGGTTTTGTCCCATTTGCGGTGCTTTAAGCTGTGCTGGGATCCATTTGCCCCTGGTGTAAGGACGGGGAGGTCAAAGCAGAGATGGATAACTGCCTCCATCACGCCTTCCTGGTGCACGAAGGAAGGTTTGTCCCTTCCTGAGGAGCCTCGTCCTGGCTCTGCTTCCCCTGACACCGACACACAGTTTAAGGTTTAAAAATGCAGCGAGTCAGGACCAAACCCCTCCCTGCTCATCTGTCTCCTGCCCAAGTGGCTGCACCCAGAGGGCAGAGCTGGACAGATGAGGACAGGAACTGGGTCAGCAGCAGATTCCCCGAGGCTGTCCAGCATCGCTCGCCAGCCACAGAAAATGAACCCTTGGCGGTGTGAAAATCCTGGTGTAGAGCAGAGCGTGTTGATATTCAGTCGCTGTGCGAGCAGGTCTCACTCTCTGCTCAGCCCAGGCAAGAGAGATTAATCATTCTCAGCTTTCTTTCCACCAGACCGGGGTTGGTTCAGCCACCAGCAAACTCTGAGGATTTGGGGCTGGCTGAGCTTTAGTTTATTGCAATCACTGACAAAAAAAACCCCAGTTCTTTTCAGCAAGGATTTTAACTTGCCTCACAGGGGGGTGAACCAAAATCTGGATTATTTTTTGAAGAACATTTGTGAGCAGCAAGCTCCAGAGAGCTTTTGTGCTGCCCCCAGCCCTCAGTGCCATCTTCAGGGTGCTGGTCTGGCTCTGACACTGAAGAACGGTTGGGACAACGTTTGAGGGATGGTCAGTAGGGTGTGAGCTCTACAGGGAGCATCCAGAGGTCTCAATCAGCCAAGCAGGAGCTATTTTTTCTGGCTCTTCTGTGTGTTTTTGATACACGGTTACTGAAAGTATGATTTTTTTCCTAAAGCTGAATTTACATAAAGAGTTTTGCCAGGCCCCATTGGAATTGGGGCATTTCATGCCTGGCTTTGCCAACAACTCCCAACATGTCTGGGCTTCTTTGAGATAAATGAAGCTGAGGCATCAAAATCCTCTCAGAATCTGAAATCTGATTTGATTTCTTTCTTCACTGTGGCCCTTTTGCAGCGGCGCCCGATTTTGGGGGTTTAATTTCGGGGGTCTAATTTACCCCAAAATCTCCTCCCTGAGCTGTGGCTGCCTCTTTCTCCTCGCCAGAACTCCCGCTACCAGACGTACCAGCGGATGTGGAATTACATGTACTCCAAGCAGCCCAGCGTCTTCGTGAAGAGCACGGAGGAAGGGATCGCGCGCGTGCTGAACTCCAACTACGCCTTCCTGCTGGAGTCCACCATGAACGAGTATTATCGGCAGCGCAATTGCAACCTCACGCAGGTCGGGGGCCTTCTGGACACCAAGGGCTACGGGATTGGCATGCCCGTCGGTAGGCAGTGAAGAACAATTCTAGTCCTTCTCAGCTGTCGGCAGAGGACCGGAGCGTTCCAAAGGCTGCGCCGGCTCTAAAAGCCAACGTTGCATCTCACAGCTCTGCCCAGGGTCCTTTTTATTTCTTATCTGTTGCCCACGCTCAGAGCCAGATGTGCGAGACCCTGCTCTGGTCCAGAGCCAGATGTGCGAGACCCTGCTCTGGTCCAGAGCCATGTGAGACGCGACCGCGGCTCTTTCGATAATTCGTGTGAAAGATGTCTCAAAATTGCTGCTTGTTTCCTGCATACCTGCTCTTTGCTGACTGTTTCCTTCCCCAGCCGGTGTTTGTGCATCGTTCTGTGCTCCTTGTTTTAATCCCAGAATGGATGTCTAAGTAATGCTGTTGCAACTCTGGTAGTTTTTAGCACGAGTGTCTTAACAGCTGGTGGTTCTTAACACTGCAGGACAGAGAGTTGGGCGATTCAGGGGCTATCTCAGCTCATCATCGTTTAGCAAATGCAGGGGTTTTGTCTTTCAAATGCATGAGCTCACAAGAGAACATCACCGCTAAATAAGGGTTTGGTGGTTGTTATTCCAAACGATCTGCTGATCTTTTGGACAGCCTGGAAGCCTTGTCCTGACCTTTAAGCCCCGGCATTTAGCAACACAAAGTTGAGGTGGATTACATAAGGCCCCCGTCACACAAACAGCCACTCTAGTTTAGGGAACACGGGTAAGCTTGTAAAGTCACAGCAACCTGATCAAAGTGAGTACAAATCCCTACCTTCAGGGCTAAATTTGTTCTGACATTGTCTTGTTAAACAGTGAAACCGTAGCAGATAAGAGGAGCAGAAAGCTGCTGGCTGGGACAATAGTGCAGAGCGCAGTGTTCCCACGGCCCTTCCTCGGGATCTCTGCTGGCAGACAAGGATTTCTTGTACCAGACAAGGATCTCTGGTAGCAGACACCGGGACTGCAGCAGAGCTCCACGCCCAGCACAGGACTGAGCTCCTCCACCATGGACCTTTGCGCTTCCATGATCCTTGGGGTCCTTCCAACTCAGGATTTCTGTTCCGTGACCAGTTTGAGGGAAGGAGCATTAGAATGAGGTCGAATTGGAGGTGGAGTGACAAGAGAGGGACCTCCATGGTCTGCAGGAGCAGTGATACTGAACTGCTCATTCAAAAGCCCAAGCTCCCCTTGCCGTGGACCTCCTCCAGTGGCCTGTGTGGGTCCTGGTGGCCAGGCAAAGCCACCTTGTGCAGGTGACATTAACCAGGTTCCATTCCCAGCGGGGAGGCTGCAGCTTTCCATGGCTCACATGGACTGCCACCCCCTCCCCAGCCACCCAGAGAGGAGCTGTGGTAGCTGGGCACGCTGGGGTGGGGCGAGAGGCGAGGATGATGATGGGGAGGAAGGCGGGGCCCTACCACGTCCCTCTCGGCCTTGCAGGCTCCGTGTTCCGCGACGAGTTCGACCTGGCCATCCTCCAGCTGCAGGAGAACAACCGCCTGGAAATCCTGAAGCGCAAGTGGTGGGAAGGAGGGAAGTGCCCCAAAGAGGAGGACCACAGAGCCAAAGGTGAGCCCTGCGCTCCCAGGGGACCGGGCACAGGAGGTGCAAGGATGAACACCCAGCTGCACATCTGCCAGGTTTTCTGCCTGGGAATCACTTTTTCCCCTTCTCCTGACCTGAGATTCCTTCCCTCACAATTCAAGGAGAAAGCCAAACAGCTCTGCTGTGCCTCACGCTGTGTGTTTTTGCCTGGGGCAGAGATAGCGGGAACAACCAAATGACAAATATTGGAGGCATATGGAGGGTAAATTAGCTTCTAATGAATGTCTGGGAAAATGGATGGCTAAAGGGATCAGACCAAAATCCTGGGTTCTTTGAAGGGAGATGGATCTCCACCACAGGCCCGCTGGTTAATGGCTCCAAGTGAAAGCGTCTCTTAAACAGCCAGGGGAAGGGGCACAAGGACTTTATTAGTACATTTGTAAACCGAGGAGCAAATTCTTTTGGGTAATGCTATGCAAATTGCCATAAAAGCCACCACATTAGGCTGATGTCCCAGCGTGAGAGCAGTTGCCAGCTTAACACAGTTGCTGCATTTTTTAGTTTTGGCAGCCGCCCTTTCCTCAGCAAGTGTTTTCTGGGAGGCCAGCAGGCCCCCCAGTTAACAGCACAGCCTTGGGACCTTTGTGAGAGCAGAGAAAAGAGCCAGGCCAGGTCTGGGGAAGCCCTTTTGGGGTTTTTGACCTTGCAGCAGGTGTAGGTGTGCGTGTCTGTGCAGCTCCTGATGGGACCCCGTGGGGCTGGGAGGTGATGCTCAGTTTTGGGCAGTACTGCTCTACAGGCAACCCCAGATATTAACCTCCAGGCTGAAGGTGTAAGGCATCAAGTTACTGCTATTAAAGGAGTTACTTTTGAAGGTGGAAGGGGTTTTTTTCTCTGTGGACTGTGCAAAAAGCAACTCCAAGGTGGAATCTAGGCTGGGGGCTGTTTTGAGATGGCTTTGGAAGGGGGAAACTGGGGTGTTTCTGGCATTACCCAGCACAATCTGTGACCCTGGGCAAGTTTTTTCTGCTGGTTTGTTCCCTACGCCGTGGCTCAGTTCCTCAGTTTGGGAGATGAGGAAGGCTGCAGCTGCATGGAGGAAGGAAATACTCTCAGTGAGCTTGGGTGTCTGAGGTGGCACCCACAGAGAACGGTAGGAGGATGGGGAGAGAGGTACCAACCCTAAATTCACACTGGTGAGCTGCTGGGAGGAGTGGATGGCCTTTACCTTTGGGTCTGAATCGTGGTCCCGGGCTGTGTTTTCTGCCTTGCTATCGCTGAGGAAGCATCTCTGCAAAAGTCTCTGATTTACAGACTCCCTGCACTGCTCTGGGGGTGGTGCCAAGAGAATGACGGAGGAGGAGGCAGAAATGTGACCTCCTAAGTTTTAGAACAAAACAGGTCAGCGATTTACAAGGATTTTGGTGAGGTTTTATGTCTAAAAAGCTACGCCGAGATTAAGTCAATAAATCATCGATTCTTACACTTTGATTTAATGCTATAGGAGGGAGAGGAAGATTTTTATAGATGTTCTTGTTGAGTAATGGCCTCGCACAGGCAACCCAGGGCAGGGCACATGTTTTTTAGTAATCAACCCAGTCAGGGACCCAAACCAAACACAGGAGAGTGGAGCCACATCCCAGGACAGCAAATGTTGAGGTTGGCTCACCTCACAGGCAGATGGAGGCACAGTTTGGGGGATCAGGGTGGTGGTGGCAGGTGAAGCAATGGCCTCGGCACATGGAAAGCTCAGGTTTTTAGGGGATGGGTTTTCCTTTAGCTGGTGAACTTTCTCTAGCACAGGCTGGGTAGGCACGGTGGTCATCCCAGGGAAGCGAGCTGTCCGAGGGAGGTGGGATGAGTCACCCCATGGAAGGGGCTGTTTCCTCCTCATGGGCCAGGGGTGCTGGGCAGAGAGACCCAACCCGTAACCAGGTACCCCTGGGTGCCAGGGACCCCATTCTGCCACCCTGTAGAGTGACACAGCATCCTGCTCTTGTTTGGAGCCTCTCCTCTCCCACTGCAGTCCAAGCAGCCGGAACCATTTTCCTGCAGCACTTTGTGGTGCAATCAGAGGAGCTCTTCCTGGTGCCAGCTTCCTTTAAAGCCCTTCCCTGTCTCCTTCATCTCTGCTCCTTTAACAACCTCACTCCGCTTCCTTTGCGAAGTCCAAAGCCAGTCTGTGAATAATGTGCAGGGATTACTGTGCCCCACTGACCCTGCCTTTTCCCCCTCCCATTTTCCCTTTGTCCATGAATTGCTTTGTGCTTCCCTCCAATGTTCTGGCTGTTTATCTGCAAAATCATCATTTCTGAGAAGGCATCTTCGATCCTGCAGTTATTGCAAGTCACTCACTTGGCCATCTGAGTCATGCAGGGAGCTATAAATAGGACACTGCTGGCTCGGTGGTTTTGGTCCCTGGCTACAATGTCAACAAAACAGCAAAACCTGGGGTTTCTGTGCAGGGATACTTGAGATTTATGACATGTCTTCCTCTCCAGAGTGACTCTCCTACTTTATTGTAGGCTTGGGAATGGAGAACATTGGTGGAATCTTCGTGGTGCTCATCTGTGGCTTAATCGTAGCAATTTTTATGGCAATGCTGGAGTTTCTGTGGAGCCTTCGACACTCTGAACAGTCAGAGGTACGAGCTGGGATTGTCCCGCGGGGACAGGGAGTGTTTGTTGCTGTCTGTGGGGTGTCCTAGAGCAAGTCATGCACCCAGGCTGAGGAGCAATCCCAGCCTTGACACCTCAAACGTGTGAGCAGGCTTGGTCCTTGGGCAGGGTCTAAAATCCATGAGCTTCTCGTGCATGAGAAGGTCTAAAATCCATGAGCTACTCAGAGCGAGGCTGTAGGGATGCTCCAAGGGATCGAAGCTGTGCACGACACCCGGGTGCTTTTCCCGGAGATGGAATCACCTGAGGATTTCCACCTGCAGCAGGCTTGGATCTTGTGTTGATGTGGGGATGAAGATCACAGGGGGTCTCTGATGAGAGGCAGAGTTGGGTTAAACCAAGTGTGGATGTCTGAGCATTGCTGTTAAAACCAGCAGCACCGAGTCCATAAAAACTTGGCATCAGAATCATATCATGGAATGGCCTGGGTTGGAAGGGACCTTAAAGATCCATCAAAGGTGTCAGGGACACCTTCCCCTATCCCAGGTCGCTCCAAGCCCTCATCACTGCAGGACCCAGAGCCCCCGAGGGGCTCGGAGCTCGCTCAGGTGGGCAGGACCCCTCCGTTCTCCCCTGCAGGTGTCGGTGTGCCAAGAGATGGTGACGGAGCTGCGCAACATCATCCTGTGCAAGGACAGTTTCCACCCCCGTCGGAGGCGGGCGGGGGTGGTACGGACTCGCCCCGCTCTGCCCGAGGAGCGCCGAGCCCGCAGCACGACCACGCTCAGCAACGGCAAGCTGTGCAGCGGGGGCGAGCCAGACCCCCTGGCACAAAGACTGGCACAGGAGGCCGCCCTGGTCGCCCGGGGCTGCACCCACATCCGCGTGTGCCCCGAGTGCCGCCGCTTCCAGGGGCTCCGGGCGCGGCCGGCCGCGGGGTCGCCGGCGCGGAGCGAGGAGAGCCTGGAGTGGGAGAAGGCCACCAACAGCAGCGAGCCCGAGTAGCGCCGGGCCTGGGGGCGTCGGGGTGGGACGAGAGGGTCCTGTTCCATTTTACAGAACACGGACTTGTACAATGTCAACTCGTTTTTAAATCAATAGCAGTTACCCGGCTTCTCCAGAGCAAGGTGGACCTTGGGGTGGACGCGACGGCGGGGGCCTGGCCGGAGGGATGGCTGCGGTTTCGGTGTCCGCTGCAGCCTGGCGTGGCAGGAGGGAGGTCCTCAGGCTGGTGGGTGTCCAGAGGTTGTCTCTGGGAAGGAGGGACGTGGTGGGTGGCTGGTGCAGCAGATATTGCCCACCCAGGGGCTGGAGGGGTGCTTGGAACTTCTCCCCTCTCCAAGGTCAGGAGAAAGGACACTGGCACTGCCTCTCCATCACTTACTGGGGGATGTTCTCCGAGGGCAGGGGGTGGGACTTTTTATTTGCGGTGGATATGGGAAGGGAGGAGTCATTATTTTGGGGTTTTTTGTTTCATTTGGGTATGTCAGGACCCAGTCTCCAAGGCACCAGCTGCTGAACTCTTCTTCCTTTTCAGAGGGTGGCAGGTGGGTTGAAGGGGGAAGGGGAGGATGGGGTGGGACACGCGCCCGGTGAGAAGCAGCATTTGCTGGAAGTCCATCTGAGGAGTTGTTAAAATTACCTATATATAGAAATATATCTATACATAGATATATATATATATATTAAAATGCCAAAAAGCAGCCAACAAACACAGTGAACTCAAAGAGGCCTTGAAACGCCTGGAATTTCAGGGGTTCTGTGTCTTTTGTTTTGTTCTGGGGTTATTTTTTGCTTTTTTTTTTCTTCTTTCTGTTCTTGGGATGGGGTGGGGGGAGCCTTTTGAGGGAGGTGAGTGGGGAGCACTGGGGGGAGGCTGCCCGTCCCCCCCCCAGCTGAGGGAGGAGGTGCTGGGACCCCCAAAATGTCCCTGGCTGTGCTCTGCACGCTCCTGAAGTGACTTTTGAGCTCTGCCCCAGGCTCAGGAGCTCCCCAGATCCATGGCCCCACGGAGCACCCTCAGCTTTCAGGGTGAATTCCAGCCACACAGCATTTGAGAAAACCATTAGCCCGGGATCTCGTGTAAGGTAAATATTGACTTCCCCAGAAACAGCAGCAGCTCACCCTCTGCTTGGTACAGATGTGGGGTTTACACTGGCAAATTCAATTTTCTGATTGAAAAAACAAATTCTATGCAATTTCTGGTCGTAAAAGGAAAGAGATGACAATGGAGAGGGGCAGGGGAGATAAAGCCTTGAGTGAAGGTACATCCTGTTCTTGAATTGTTTTCTTTTCTTTTTGTCTTGAATGTACTGAAATAAAAGATGTCCTTGTATAATCATGCTTTTTTTTCCCCTCTTTCTGTCCCTGTTCAGAGTCAGGAAAGTTGTGAGACAGTTTGAGACCCAGGGAGAAACCCAGCAACTTGGCAGGCAAGAGGTGCTTTGGCTGTTGCAGGCCTCTGCTGCCCAAGTGTGTCCATGCCTGTGGTATTGCTGTTGGTGTAGCTGAATGGAAAACAGGAGTTAAAAAGCAAAGGTCAATTTAAAAAAAACCCAAATAACCTGGTGATGAGGAAGGAGAGAACTCAGAATTGACAGCAGGGTGTGGAGGGATGCAGCTCCATCCTTCCCAGACCTGGTGGTTGGAGCCCAGCTGCCCAGGGGCGAGTCCAGGATGATTCCAGCAGATGTTTGTGAGGAGGGTGTGCAGGGGATGGGGTGGGATCCGTGGTGATGGGCGCAGCAGGGTTGTTGTGATGATTCCAGCAGGTGTTTGTGGGGAGGGTGGGCCGGGGNGAAAACAGGAGTTAAAAAGCAAAGGTCAATTTAAAAAAAACCCAAATAACCTGGTGATGAGGAAGGAGAGAACTCAGAATTGACAGCAGGGTGTGGAGGGATGCAGCTCCATCCTTCCCAGACCTGGTGGTTGGAGCCCAGCTGCCCAGGGGCGAGTCCAGGCTGATTCCAGCAGATGTTTGTGAGGAGGGTGTGCAGGGAATGGGGTGGGATCTGTGGTGATGGGCGCAGCAGGGTTGTTGTGATGATTCCAGCAGATGTTGGTGAGGAGGGTGTGCAGGGATGGGGTGGGATCCGTGGTGATGGGCGCAGCAGGGTCACTCTGCTGTTCCCAGCGGGCTGTGAAGGGAAGCTCTGCCTCCCAGTGACTGTCAAACAGGCAGCAAGGAGAGGATTTAGAGCTTGTTTTACAGGATGTCTCAGGAGATGTTCACAGAGGTCCTTCCTGGCTTTCACATCTGTAAATCCACAGGGTGCTCCCCTCTCCCTGACTGACACTGAGCAGTGAGGTGAGGCCAGGCTTGCCCAGTGCCATGGGGTTGGAGAGGCAGGCCCTCAGCTGAGGTGAGTCAGTACAGCTCCATCCAGCTCTGCACAGAGCCAGCCTGGGCTTTGAGGGTCCTGACAGCAGCACTAGAGACATCTGAGAGTGCCTGTGTTGTGCTTAAAGGCCAACATGTTTCTACGAGCTGCAGAATATATTCATCAAAAGGAAGCTGCTTTTTAAAATTTATTTACAGATTAGCAGAAGAAAAGGCTCCATGAATCATTTATCAGACCTGATGTTTTTTTCACCGCTTCCCCGCATTGAATAAAGAGAAATCTTGACAGAGCCAGACATTATGCTGCATCTCCAAAGATCTTGCAGTCATCTGCTCAGACAGAGGATGTCAAGGAAAAAAAAACGATGAGAAACCACCTGGTTTCTGAGTGTCTTTGCTTTTTATCTCTCCTGTTAGCCTGCTCCACCCACATGGTATTTTATATCTGGGTCTGTATTTTAAGGAGATTTGTTTCATGTCCCTCTTGCCCTCTTCTCCCTTTCTAATGTTATTTTTTTTTTCTTTTAATGTTCAGAGGCTTTGCACTCGGAGCAGGAATGGACCTCAGACGAGGAGGATAAAAGCTGCTGTCATTGAGATGCTTTTTCTAACGTGCCTCTGTCCTGTGTTCCCTGCTCCCCAGTTAATCCTGGCAGGTCCCACCCTGGAGGGAGCAGGCAGCTTTATGCGTGTGCCGGCTCTGTGCTCACACGCATTTGCGTGCCCAGATGGGTTTACATCTCACACATTCCCTCTGTCCCCAGGTTTTGTTTTTTTTTTCTTTCCTCTCATCTTTGAAACCATTGTGGGGGCTCTCTCGCTCAGCCAGCCCCGATGCTAATGCAGTTCAAGATCTGGAGTAGTTTGCCTTGCAAAAGGCACTTTCCCAGTATTGCTGTCTCCTGATAAACCCCGAGTAATTCTAGTAAGATATCTCTGCCAATTCCGCTGGGAGCCAAAGATTAGATCAATTAAAATGTAATACTTTGCTTTATCCCCTCTAACCAGAGTGTCTGAGCCTCCTGCTGCCCTCTGTTTCGGGCTCACGTCTCTCCCTGCCCTGACAGCCAATTCTCCAGCCCTGGCTCAGCCGACAGCAGCCTGGCAGCTTCCTAACTAAAAGGCCTGGAATCTCTCCTCGTGGGCTAAAACCCGTGTTTGTGTTGTTTTTTCCAGGCAGTTCCATTTTCACCTAATGATAAAAAGCTGTTTTCTCCCCGGAGGTTGCATGGGTGAAGGCATTAACAAGGCCTGGACTAACCTGGGGGCATTTCCTGAGCCGAGCCGTGTACATGAAATAGAAAAGGGTTGTTCTGTGAGCACAAAACCTTGGGAAGAGAGATGCTGAGCTATAAATTATAGAACAGACACTAAGCCCTCAGTGGTCCTGAGGCAGGAATCTTTTTAACCATTCCACATCCACAGAAATCTTCCCTGCTTCTGCCCTTCTCCTTGGACCCCAAGTGCCTCACCAGGTAAGTGACCCAAAAGGTGGAGGGAGATGCACAGGGAATAGGTTTTTTGCAGAGATGTGGAATTTATAGAGGGTCTGGAAGGGGTGTGAGTCCCTGTGAGCTGGCAGGGAACTGGGAACTGCAGGGTAATTGGGACAGACACTGGAATGTGGGTAACTGCTTTGGATGGCTCTTGGGTGATGGCTCTGAACCTTAAAGAAGAAGGTAAAAAGAAGGGACCTGTGGGTGAGAGCTGCTCAGTGGAGGCTGCCTGGTTCCTAAGGGGGTTTCTAAGCTGGTTTCACCTCTTTGTGAAAGAGCAAATAAGCAAAGACGGGCTGGTTTGGGCCGAAGCTGTCGCAGCTTGGCTGTGAAAAGCCGGGCGTGAGTGATCAAAGCCCCTCCATCACTTCAGTTTTGTTTAGCTCTGCAGTTAATTACCTGCAAGGTGGGTGTTCCTCTCTTCTGCTTCACCTGTTTGCCCAGCGAAGGTGATGGAATTTCTTGCAGTGGCACTGGCTAGAGGGGAGAAAGCGGCACTGGCCATCAGGAGGAGAGTGAGGCACCGGCCCAGGGCAAGGGAAACGGCCCCAGAGTGGGCAGAATCAGGCAGAAGGAACTGCAAGCTGCCCCCAGGAATGGCCTGGGCTCAGGTGTGACGCTTGCAAGTCTGCTGAGGATCTAGGAGTGAGGGAACAGCACGTTCTCCTGGAGTGAGGGGCTGAAGGCAGCTCAGGGAACAGCTCAGCGAGCCCAAACGCCTGCAGAACAGAGCATAAAGCACCCACAGTTCCAGAAACCCCATCAGGGCCTGATGGCCACTAACTGATTGAAAACACAGAGCTGAACTCTTCTGGGCACAAAGTGGCTCTCATGAATTCAGTATAAACAGGCTCCCCCGGAACCCGACACCACACTGGGAAAATCAGCCCCGGATCAGCCTCCTCGGACAATGGGCAGGTTTGTGCATCCTTCAGGGAGGGGTTTTTCTTCCCTCCAAGAGGAGGAATCTGCCGTGTTCCAGGTGAGTTATGAGTCTGGCCCGTGGCAGGGCTGCAGCGTTTCATCCCGGGGAGCATTCCAGCCGGAGGGTGAGGATCTGCAGCTGTCCTGGCTGGGGGGGGACGTGTGGCACCACCACCAGCACAAAGGGCCACACAGCAGCGGCTCCCCAGAGCCCTGCCGGGGCCAGAGCAGTATGGAAATGAAGGCAGCTTAATTAACAAAGGCTTTCTCCTCTGCTGTGTTGAGGTCTGCAGTTATCAGCGTAGCTGGCAGTTCTCAAAGACTGAAATGACAGTAGTTGGCTGTAAAAGAGATAACTGTCAGATTAGCTGGGACATATCTCCGCCGAGGTTTTCTATATCATACCTATCTTGAAGCATCTCCATGTATCAAAGGGACTAGTTGGCTATTTGCCTCTCCAAAGTACCCTTTCCTCCGTGATAAATAAGGCTCTGTTACAAGGGAAAGGCCTAACATTTCTTGTGCCTTGACTCAGGCTGGTTTGGAGCAGCTGGTTTTTTCAGGCTTTGATCAATTTGTGGGGACGAATCCTTTCTGTTGTTTTCAGTGTTTGATGTGTTGAGTTTAGGGTACAAGGGACAGAAAATGTCTGTTGGGGGGTAAAAGGCAGGAGAAGGGACATTCCTGGCAGGTTCTTCACAGGGTAACTGGGATTTTCACTGACACTGGTGAGGAAAAAGGCAGTTCAGATCCATGGTTTTTTTCAAACCTCTTCCATCTTTCCCTCTATCCTCAAATCCCAGAATGGTTTCAGTTGGAAAGGACCTTAAAGGACCTTGTTCCAAGCCCTTTCCATGGGCAGGGATGCTCTGCCTTCCAAGCACCTGTCCCTTTGCTGTTCAGCCCCAAATACTTCTCGTGTTGCTCAGTCTCAGAACAAAGGTCTCAGCCTGGCTTTTGCCTGAACTCCCAGGGAATGTTCCTGAACAGAGTCCTCTGGCTTCCCAGCTCTTGCTGAGCTGAGATTTAAAGCAATTCCCTTTCAAAGCCAGAAATGAACACAAACGAGGGGAAAGAACCGGGGGGGGAAGAAGAAAGACCTTTTTATCCCCAGACTGAGATGTCTGAGCTGCAAGCCTGAAACTGATTGTTCTTCCAGAGTCTCCAGCAGCTGCTCCTGTGTGCTCGTGAGCAGAGCCAGGGAGGATGCTCTGACTGCTGCTGGCTGAGCTAAACTGGGACACGGGGTGAACACACAGCCCCTGGTTTTATTGAACCACTGCTCAGCCACAGCACACGGAGCCCTCAGCTGAAATGAAGGTCATGACAGGGTAGGCAGCCAGACTTGAGCAGAAAGCCACCAAATGTCCGTGCTCTGAGGTCCTGGGAGAGAGATTGCCTCTCCTCTGTGAGGGAAGTTTGTCTGCTGGCCATTTCTAATGGCCCTGGCACACCGTGACTGGGTCAAATGGATGGATATTTCTGTTTGGAGCTAGGCCTTGAGTGGGAAGCTGGAGTTCTGTCAGGGAGTGTCTTTGTGGAGGAAGTCTGCTGCTTTAGCAGGTGTAATTTTTTACTCTGACCAACCCACTTTGTTCAAATTCCTCCCTGTGAACACTGTATTTCAAGGGGGCATCACTATCTTGGAGTGAAACCCCAGTGCTTTTAGGTTTGTTTCATCGAGATCATGTCCACAAGGAGCTGTCAGAAAACAGCAGCGAGGATGGCAACGCTGGGTGGCAAAAATGCCAGCGAGCCGTAGCAGGGACAAGAGAAGCTGCTGTCACAGCACCCTGTGCCCTGTGCTTTGCTCAGGGTTATTTCTGGGTTATTTTCTGCTGTGTCCCAGCAGCGAGGACAGAAGCAGAACTCTCTCCCCACCGCTTTGCTGATCCATGACAACCTCTGGGCTGAGTCTGCTCCCCTTTCCTGCTTGGACTTTCTTGCCAGTGAGATAAGGATGAAGCCCTGCCGGGCAGAGGAAGGATGGGGCAGGGCTGGAGGCCACAGACACTCACTCTTGATGCACCAGCGTGCTTGTTGGGGCTTTGGAAATGTCACTTTGTCACCACTCTGTAAAACGGGGTGACCTGAGTACTTCCCAACCTTACCCTGTTTGCCTAATGCCCTGTCAGGGAATAGAAGTGGAGGAAAATCTTTGGATTAACTGGAGCTGGTGTAGGACTGGAGGGGGTCTGGCAAGGTTTAATCTGTTCCTGTTTGCAGAGGGCTCTGAGAGTGGGTGGAGATTTGCCAAGTGTTTGCCAACATTAATGGTTAATTATTATGAGTTCTGGCAGCCCACAGAGGCAGCCAGCGTCGTCCTGTGAGCGGGATCCAGACCTGTAATGGAGTTGTTACACGCAGAAGATGGGAAGAGACAGCTTCTAGCTCTGTTCTGTCCTGTTCTCCCAGCCAAAGCCCCATTCCAAAATCAGACAGCAGTGGCACCTCATTGTCTCATCAGAGCTACAAATCCAGGGCATTTGGCAGAGGGAGGCTCAGCCTTTTCCGTGCCTGGGCTCATTTCTGTCTGCCTGTGCCCTTCTTGTCTGAGCGAACAGGACGGAAAGTGTGGTCCGAGATGAGAAGTGTCTGGAACGGGTGGGTGCCATGCCAGGGACAGATCCAGAGCTGGCTGCAGGAGGGCTCTGAGCACGATCCATGCCCAGGCCGGGTCAGCGAGCGCCTGGCCGTGCTGTGGCACTTCCAGATGTGAGGATGCCAGGCTGAGGGGTCGCAGGAGAGGACACAGCAGGTCACACGTGGGTTTGGGGGTCTCCCAAGCACAGCAGGGCAGCTGCATCCTGCACGGAGTGCCCAGGAGGATCCCTGGGGGGATGGAGAGGGTGCCAGCAGCCAGCTGAGCGGGTGTGGCCCCGAGAGGGGGAGATCTGGTTTGCCAGACTTCATTTGCAGCAGTGCCACTGCAGGGTACCCGAGAGAGCCGCCTTTACCTGATAGTAGCCATCCAGAAAATGAAATCAACTGCACAGAAGGCTCGAGGTTCATTTGGCCCTCCGAGCATGCCTAGCAATTGCCAAATTATGAAAATGCAATAGATCTTGAGACTCCACCGGCGCTGATTTATTCCTGATTTCTCCATTTGAGCGCGCCGCCTCAGTCTCCGAAGCTGAAAGCTGCATTGTCCCGATTTTGGGCCACTGGTAATATTTTAGAATTATGGCCATGGAGAAATGTTTGCTCTAAAAGGTAACTTCAAGGTGCATTAGTCTCGGATAATTGACAGAGACTGAGGAAGTGATTTGGGAAGCGTTTATGCGGAACCAAGGATCCCGGTGAACAGTTACCTTAAATTAATGGTGTGGCGAGGAGCAGCTTGGGCTTGATCAGCTGGCAGTGGTGCTAAATGAAGTCAGGCTCTAAAGTTATTAACAAAATATCTATGAAACAGCTCTGCTGTGGATTTATGAGCTCGCTTGAGTCTTTGGGGGCCAAATCTGCAGTGTGCTCAGCATTCCCCGGCTTGGGTGGGAGCAGGGAATGCTCAGCATCCACCAGGATTGGGCTCTCCTGGAGCGCAGGTCAGGCCAGCAGGGCTCCCACCTTTAACTCCCTTCTTAATCCCCAGATGGAATAAAAGGTCTTCTCTGCACACTTAGTAAATCTCCAATTTTATTTCTCATTATTAAATCATGGAATTGGCCATAAATGTTTAAATTAAGTGAAAGGAAGAGAGATTTGTGAGAAAATTGAAGCCTCTTTGAGGAATTGAAGAATAATCTCCAAGGATGAAGAAAGTTGCATTTGCCAGACCCAGAAGTGAAAGGATCAAAAAGCTACAGAAAAGAAATAGAAAATTGCATGGTTTAAATCCTCTCCCCCGCCCTCCCCCTAAAACCTTTGCTGTTTTTAATATAGGGAGAAAGATTCTGATAAGCAGCAGAGTCTGAAAGATGCTCCTCCTTCTGCTGCTGCCGTTATCTGTGTGTGTGACCCAGGGAAACTCGGTGACCTCGGTGTCCCCATGTCCCCGAGTGTGACAGTGACACTCCTGCTCTGTGTGCAGTGAGACCTTTTGAACATTATTAGTGTGAGCTGGGAATTAATTGGGTTTAGATGCCTCACTCTGGCTGGAATAAAGCCTGCTTTTCTTTTTTCTTTTTCATCAGCACGGTGAGTAATTAACTGTTTGATTTTTCACAGACTGGCTTTGGTTCTCCATCTCAGGTAATTTTTCAGGAATACATGAGGGGTTTTTTTTTTGCCCTTCAGACGAAATGGCAGTGGAATTAGGGGAGTTTGTGGCTTTTTTGTTCTGGATGTAACAGAGATTCCCTTCTGGCCTCAGGCTGTGCAACCCAGACCCCGGTGAGTGCCCCAGTGACAGTGGGTGACACCAATTTGTGGTGCATTAGAAACACGAGCAAGGAGGGAAGGCTCGGGGCAGGATTATTGTCAGATATTGAGGATGTTTTGCTTGCTGAGTTTAATCAGGTCCAGCTCTAAAAATATGAAAATAACTTGGATTTGGTGGCTCTGTCCCCTCACACGGACGTGTCAGTGGGGTGAACGTGGGAGTGAGGTATCCCCTGCACAGCCAGGCAGGGGGAAGGAGGTGCTGATCCCAGTTCTCCCAGTTCCCATGGCCTGTTGAACCCTGGGGAAGCGGCTGTGGGAAAGAGGGGGGCCTGCCAGGGAGGGGCCAGGGCTGGTAAAAGCTCCGGCAAGAGGATACTTGTGTGCCAGGGAGGAGGAGATGGAGCCCCATCAAACCCGAACAATGAGACAGCCAACGTGATAAGCACTCCGAATCTGGGTTAGCTTGAGCTGAATTCAGACTGGTCCCTGGAGGGGGAAGATTGTATTGTGTTAACAGTTCCCTGACCTCTCCAGTCTCGGTGGAAATGGGCTCTAAAGCCAGCCAGGGGTGCAGCGGCCACTTTCTCACACTTGCACCAGCGGAGGTTAACACAGACATCTGCTCTATCCAGTCCATCTGTAATTATAGAAAGCAGCCCCTGAAATGTGTTTCAAATCAAACCGTGGTGCCAGTTACCAGCTGAAGTATGCCCTGTCTGCCTTCTAGCAACTAAATAGCACAGGTGAGCTGGGCAAAAAAAAAAAAANNTGGGCAAAAAAAAAAAAAACCACGGGGATTGTTAGGGAAAGAGTGTGGCCTCTGAATGCAATGGAATTCTTTATCTCGCTGAAACAGATCCGAGAAGCAGAGGGGGAAGGAAAACCAAGTGGAGACAAAGCTCTCTCTGGAATGTACTGAAAGAACCAAATGAGCCGTTCAGAGCACGGGGAGAGAGGATTTTTTTAGGGAGTGTTAGCAAGGCAATGTTCAGCTGTGCTGGCCTGCCCAGGAACCAAATAATCCCAGTGTTGTGTCAACAAGGTAAAAAGGAAGAACGCCCAAGTGATTTTCTCTCTGTTAAAGGGCAAACAAGCCCATGAAATTTATTTCAGCTTGGGCTGCTGCTGTGCTGGGAGGAGAGCAGGGCTGGCAGGGTGACACACAGCACAGCTGGTGATGGGGATGGTCCATGTGAGGTGGATCGTGACACCTGAAAAGCCCTGAGCCCTTTCACGTCGGTAGATTTGCCACAGGACGTGCAGCAGCGATGCGAGTCTGTCACAGCCCTCATCAGGCCAGGCTTTGTCCAGCAGGGTCTGGAAGATGCTGCCCCGTGCTGTGTATAAAAAGCTGCTGTGAGCCCAGTCCGAGGAGAAGCAGGGCATGGCAGACAGCGTAGCTGACTTTTAGTTGTGCCGATAGGTTTGGGCACCTCTGATTAGCTCGTTAGATTCTGTGACTAAGCCTGTTACAGCTTTAAGTTTGCAGCTGGGGCTGATGTGATGTGCTGATGGCTCCGGCTCTCACCACGGTCTCACTTTGCTTCTTGGGAGGGAAGAGAAATCTCCTTTCTGCTGGGAAACCCTCAGTGCGACTGGTTGAGCTCTGGGGATGCCAGAACTGCCTCCTTGGCCCAGCGTGGGTGGCGTGGGTGCAAACCCTCGATGCCAGTCCAGAGTGAGGCAGGGAATTCCTGGCAGAGCAGGAGTTAACGCAGCCCCGGGGCTGGTGCTGAGCCCCTCCCGCTGTCCCGTGCCTGGGTGGCACCCACAGTGCCCGGAGGAGCGTGCACAGCCCGGGCCGTGTGGGTTAAAGCTGTCCCCATGGTGGTACAGGCTGGGGAGGTGCTCTGCAGCCATTCAGCCAGGGCTGAGACAGCTCTCCTCCAGCTCCCCTGCCTTTGCCAGGCAGGAGAGGCCGTGTTCCAGGCACTGATTCCTACCTATGGAGGTGGAGAGCCAGGCTGGGTGGATTTGTCCTCACTCCCAGTGTGATTTGTCATCCAGGTCAGGCTTGGAGCAAGCTGGGCTACTGGAAGGAGTCCCTGCCCATCCGGAGGGGTGGAATGGGATGCGTTTTAAGGTCCCTTCCAACCCATACTAGATTGGATTCCCAAACCAGGCTGGGATTCTATAATTCTGTCCTTCCCTCGGGGGCTGTGACCAGCCACGGCAGAAGAGGTGGAGGCAGCACTGAGAGAAATGGGGGAGCTGGTGAAGAGCAGGCGGGCACTGCCAGCAAAGGGGTGTAGCTGCTGCGTGAGCCAATACAGCCCGTGCTGCTGACATTTTACATCCTGAACACGCGATGGTTATGGGTTTGCAGGTTTTAGGTAATTTTATGTAGCCGCTCCAGCCGGACCCTGGGGGCAAGGGGGGTGCCCAGAGCTGGACCCCGGGGCTGCAGGGATCTTGGCATCACCTCTGTGTGGCATCACAGGATCACAGGCTGGGCCAGGGCAAAGAGACCTCAGTGGGTCACCCGGTCCTCCCTGCCCCAGCAGGGTCATCCCAAGGCACAGGGCACGGGATTGTGTCCAGGTACTTCTGGAATACCTCCAGTGAGGGAGACTCCAGCCCCTCCCTGGGCAGCCTGTTCAGGGCTTGGTCACTGGATAGTGACAGTTCCTCCTGTCCAGATGGAACTTCCTGGGATCAGTCCCTGCCCATTCCTCAGTGCCATTGCTGGCCCCCCCGGAGCAGAGCCTGGGCCCTGCTCGGAGCCCTCCCTGCAGGCGCTGACAGACAGGGATGAAGTCCCTTCTCAGCTCCTGAACAGCCCCAGCTCCCTGACGAGGGAGATGCTCCGGTCCCTTCATCTTCGTCACTGTCGCTCCAGGAGCCCCAGGTCCCTCCTGTGCTGAGGAGCCCAGAGCCGGACACGGCACTCCCGGGGCGGAGCGGAGGTGGGGATCCCCTCCCTGATCCTCTGGCATCGCTGTTCCCGTCGCGTCCCAGGAAAACCTCCCTGGTGACAGCGATGACGTCATCGGCGTCGCCGTCTCCGCGGCAACGGGGGGCGCGCCCTCGCCACGTGACCGCGCGCGGCGTCACGTGATGTTTGGAGCTGCTTCCGGGTCGATGCGGGACGCGGCCGCCGGGCCTGGGTGAGAGGGGCGGGGGGCAGCGGGGGACAGGGGACAGCGGGGGCCGCCGGCACCCCCCGCCACCGCCCGGGTACGCCTGGCACCCCCC
>VZRQ01006970.1:0-69638 GCA_013397975.1 Machaerirhynchus nigripectus
TCTGTGATTCTGTGATGCTGTGAGGTGTTGATCAATGTAGCAGCACTATTTGTGGTTGGAAAACAGCTACATTGTTTCTCACTCTGTCTCTTAAACATCCAGATCCATATTCTAAGTTGCAAGTTTTTAGTACAAGGTTCTGAGATCATCCAGTGCCTTTTTGTGGTATGTTTTCTGTAAATCAAAACTCTTGCAATATTTGATCGTGCTCTACTTTGTGTATTTTCTAACCCTGTTACTCCTCTTCCATGCTGGCTCCCCTCTCCTAATCCATTTTGATTTTGGAGAAGAAGCACACCAGTGATCATTTTCAGCTCTGATAGTTTTTTCTGCTGAACTCTGATTCTGTCCTTGCCTGCACATCTTCCACAAGAGGAATCTGAATCCTGGATGTATCATGTCTTCCAGATCTATGGGTCACTTCTCTGAGTCTTTTTCCAGGTGTTTCTGTTTGATAGCATGTGAAAATTAATATTTGGGAATTGTACCAAGTACTGTTCCACATATGTCTTCTGAGACCTCTGGGCAGACTGTTACACATTTCCTTCCCTTCCTCTCTTCCATCCCCCCCTTCCATCCCTCCTTCTTTACAGCCTTGCTTCCTATATCCCTAATGTTCTTGAAGTCACCTAGTGGATCGGCGCTCTGCAGTCCCCCAACGGGATTTATACTAAAGCTACTGCTTTAAGGTATGGTGCTTTATGGAAGAGTTGATCCATAAAACCTGCTTGTCCTAGTGTATTATCTAATACATTGTTCCTTGAGGTCTTAAATATATTGAAATATTTGAATATTCTGGAAAGAGTGATAATCAAACCTATGTGTATTTTGGTATATATTGGGGGTGGAAGGGGGTGTGTATGTATACCTCAACACAAACTTATAGATGCTTTACATATATATATATAGAGATAATATTTCTAACATTTAGCAGTGTAAGGCAAATTGGGCTCCTTTAGGGAAGTTTGGGAGAAAGAAATATATAATAAAAAGCCTGTGCCTGCTTTTGCTGCTGAAGGCTATATATTCTCTTAAAATCCCTTTTCTTATCTCTGGTCTTTCACAAATACAAAATTACATGTTCTTTACGATTCCCCATAGACTTTAGAAACATTAAAAATCACAAACACCCAAATAAAAAATATTTTTAACCTTCATTTGTTGCTGACATTAGCTCTTCCCTTTCTGATGCTTAAGCTGACCACGTGAAGACTTCTATTAGATCAAAACAGAATAGGCTACCACACTTTGGATGCCACGAGGTCATAATTCTCATATTTCTACACTCATCTTTTACAAAAGAAGGCAAGTGAAGAGAGAAAAAAAATATGCATTTTAAACAATAATGAGACTGGAGAAATAAACTGACTTCTGGGCTTAATGGAAAATGAAAAAATTATGCATTGTTTTTACATGAATAATCCTTTCCATCTTACAAAAACACCTTTTGCTACTAGTGCAGATATGGACACAGGAGAATATATGCTGTTTAAATGCTGCTTTAATTATCTTTGCTGTATTTACAGCTAAATGCTCTTGATGAGAACTTTGATGAACTTTACTCTGTATCTCTTTAAAGTTGTTTTCCTTTACTAGTTCTCAAAATTTCTTGCAATATGTGCAAAGGTCTGGAGCACTTTTGATGGTTTGTAATGACAAAGTCAGTTGCTGAAGAAATTTTAAAAGTCTTTGCAGCGGTTTTCAGCAATGCAACTATGAGTAAACCCTCTTTTCCAGTTCAAAATATGTTGGAACACAGTATCCACTTCTAAATTTTGTCATTAAGAAGATTCTTTAAGAATTAATTTTTAAGCTTTTGTAGTTTTTCTACTAACTGTACTAAGTCAAATTATAATTTATAATTTATTGGCCTTATTACAAGACTTCATTAAAATGTCAGAATATTCAGCTTCTAGGCAGGGCATTACCACAAGAGCTTGCAAGCAGTGTTCTTCATATATGGAAATAGTTACAGCAGTTATGTTCTGCAGCCTGAATTAACAGAGATTGATTGCAATCTGTTTTTATGAACTCAAGGAAGAAAAGCGGTGTAGTGATATTAAGAAAATTAATTATAACTTTCTAATCTAGTAATTAATGTGCAGCTGGGCATGAGTGCAGTTAGTGCATTTCAGTAATTTGGCAGTCCTGACAAATTATCATCATCCGTTTCAAGGTAGACAACTGTTCGCTAATCTTTGCTCAGGTTTTTATAATCTTTAGCATTTCAGAATGGTTTTAACAGCTTAGATGTTAGATATGGCCTTTTACCATAATAATGTGAGTGGAAGTTCAGCTGTATCTTTCAGAACTGAGGTTCAGTTGTAATTTTTAGAACCATCTTTTATTCTTTGCCAGTGTTGTACTAAAATTTCTTCTGAAGCAGTTGTATGAAGCGGTGGTTACTGGTAATTGACCTGCATGTGTTGAATCGTCTTAAAATGCTACTGAGAATTTAATGTATCCTGTATATTGAGATGCTTCCAATTAAATAGAGTTCTTATGATAATCACTTTCAAAACTAATCAAGTAATATAATGGTGTTACTAAAACTCTTATTGACTTAATTTTGACAAATTAATAAATGTAACCAGTGCAATTACTGTAATGGTCATACTAGTTTGCATTTTTCATAACCTGTCCCTAAATGTTTTACAGAAATGCAAGGAGAAAACAGAAATTACCTAGGTGTGTTGAATTAGCATGACAAGGTGACTTGAGGGGGAGAGTATTTGTGCCATTCTTGCTTGCTTTATGAGGCGTGAAGGTTATTGTGGGTCACCCCATGCTCAAAGCCTCTTGTCTGTTAGGAAATCAAATGGTATGGAACAAAAATTACAACTAGGATCCTAGCAGTGGAATTGATAAGAGAAAATGCTCTTAAGCAGACTGCCTGGTTTTGCTACTATCAGGTCTGATCTACTAAAATCTACAAAGAATTGTAATCTTCTCAGTATGGCTTATATTTAGTCTTATTTTTAACAAGTGATTGGGAAAAAGCACAAAGCATCTATGTAGAGCAGACACTGAAAATGGTGTAAAAATATTCTGTATCCTCACAGTGTCAATGAACAGATAGTTAAAGCCACCGGATTTACTTATGTAAGACTTCTGGGGAATTTGCTTGTCTTGTTTTAGGAATTTTGTTGTTGTTTAAGTTTTCATTAGGAATGCATTAGAGAAGGTGTTCTGGGAGACCAAAAGCCACGAGTTCTCAGTCCAGTGAATCTTGTCCTTTCACTTGTTTTGTGACACAGTTTCAGCAGAAGATCGACAGCATTTGCCAGAAGAGCTTTTTTTGTAGTACTTGAGACATTCTCCAGGAATTTAGCAGGCTTGGGTTTTTCACTTCTCAGACGTGTGCTTTTGCTCCCTAGGTTATTGATTCCTTTAAAAGAAAGCATTAGCTAGAGAGTCCAAATCAGGTATTACCGATAGGTGAATGGTAGGCAGGTTATGCCTAAGGGCTTGTGAATAATTAAGATCAAGGAATCAATGTGGGTGTCTTCATTAAGCAGGTTAGTTCAGCTCAGGAGTTGAAATTCTTAATTATCTTTCCCAGTCTTTCCCACTTGCTGTGTTTTGTGGGTAACTGCAAAAGTGCCTAAAAGTGGATATTTGATTGGCACCATTGACCTGCTTTTCTCAGGCCACGTGGGGATCACAAACCTGGTTTTGGATAACTAAGTGAAGCAAAGCCATCTACGTCTTTTGTTTGATCCAGCTAAATCTGAGCAGAGAGCCAGCCAAATCAAATATTTTAAGCAGAAATGAAGAGATCTGACTGCTCTATAATGACAATAAAATATATAAAGGATGGGGGGGAGGGGCTGGGAGTGAGTTACTGAGGCCCTAATCAAATAACAGCCTTGGAATTTTAGAAGGGACCTACTAGGAATTTCTGTTGGTTTAGTGGGAGAGAGTAGGATTCATGCGGGTCTCATATTGGTTTTGCTTTATGCATAACTCAGATACACAAAAAAGACCCCAAACAAACAAAACAATCACAATAAATCAAACACTATGTATGGAACTTGAAAATTGTCTGAGGTTTGTGGTTGACCTTAATGACCGTGAATAATGCATGGTGGTGGTCACCATCTTATGCTGGCTATTGATTTGTGTTTAGCAGCCAGTGGCATATCAGTGGTTTTAGGACCCTGAGATATTTGATTTTGTTCTTTATATTAAAAACATTTCATTGAATAAACTAGCTTGCATTTCAAAATTAACAATTAGGCAGCACCTCAGTGTATTGCATTAGTTATATTGAACAAATCACTTTGGAACAAATCAAATGAATAAAGAATATAGTGAATTTGGCTTTCTTTCGCTTTAGACACATGGTTGCAAATAATTCATGTTTGAATCGTTCAGATAATTGAATGATTTGAATCTGCTTCAAACCATTTTGTCAGTATCCTAACTCTCTAAATTGTTTTATTTTCAAATTTGCTAATTGTTTTCTTTGAAGTCACTAATGTAACACAGTTTTCATGAGCATTTACAGTAATAAAGCTCAGTTTGCACGTGGCAAAATAAGAGTAGTTACATGACATGCAGCTGTTTGGAGAAAGAGATATTTTTAAGTGTCTTTTGTATTCTTTGAAGTCATTCTGTGGTGGTTTAGGCAGTCCAGTACTGTAAATCAGTTTGATCACACTGTAATTTTTAGTTAGATCAGCTGCACTTTTTTTGTGTGCTTTCATGTACTACAGGATATTACAACTGACAAAGAGTACACATTAAAGAATTAGTTTGTAGATATGTAGGATAAAATATAACCCTAAATGATATCCAGTGCTGTAACTCATTCAGCTGTGCTGACAAAATGGGTGGTTGCAGAACTGACATGGGTAATAACGTCCAAAAGCTTCTCCAGATTCAGTCATGTATATGAATGCCTCAAGGTTTTTTGTAGCTGAGGTTTTTCCTCACAGCATTAAAAGGTATGGAATCTTAACTGCAAAACTTCAATTTTTCTGTCAGGCCATTCCCTTGGGTCCTGTCACTGGTTGTCAACAGAGAAGAGATCAGTGTCTGCCCCTCCTCCTCCCCTCACAAGGAAGCTGTAGACTGTGGTGAGGTCTCCCCTCAGTCTCCTCTTCTCCAGGCTGAACAGGCCAAGGGACCTCAGCCACTCCTCATGCGGCTTCCCCTCCAGGCCCTTCAGCATCCTCACTGCCATCTTTTGGACACTCTCTTACGGCTCAATGTCTATTTTATATTGTGGCACCTAAAACTGCCCCCAGCACTGGAGGTGAGGCCGCCCCAGTGCAGAGCAGAGCAGGACAATCCCCTCCCTTGCCCGGCTGGCGATGCTGTGCCTGATGCACCCCAGGACACCATTGGCCCTCCTGGCTGCCAGGGCACTGCTGACTCATGTTCAACTTGCCATCAACCAGGACCCCCAGGTCCCTTTCTGAGGCACTGCTTTCCAGCCTCTCATTCCCCAGTCTGTCCATACATCCAGGGTTGCCCCATCTCAGGTGCAGAATCCAGCACTTTCTCTTCTTGAACTTCATATGGTTGGTGATTGCCCAGCCCTCTAATTTGTCGAGGTCTCTCTACAGGGCCTCCCTGCCTTTGAGGGCGTCAACAGCCCTTCCTAGTTTTTTATGGTCTGCAAACTTGTTTAGTATCCCTTCCAGACCTGTGTCCAAGTCATTTTTGAGGATGTTGAGGAGCACAAGGCCAATTTAATGCTGTGTAGGCTTACACTGCTGGTGTTTTTCCTACTTATTGCCATATAATTTTGGAATTATTGAAGTAGAGAGTAAGTAGTAAATAGAGTAGAGAGTTATTGCCTGGCAAGTCAACCTTAAGAATAAATAACCCAATGAGCAATGCCTTCATTATTGTGTTCTGCTCTGACTGACTTTTATCTCACTACAGGCTGACTTTTGTAAGGACAGGGAAGAGTAGGAGCTCACTAATGTCTTTATGTTGGGGAAAACATTCAGCCTGACTTCTTATCCAGTGGGCAGATGTGGACTCTCTTCTAAGTGTTGAGTTAGGTGGATGCACCTAGTCAACATCCAAAATATGTGGTGTTCTCGCTCTAATCTCATGTTACAATTGAATGTCCTTGTGTTTCCTTCTTTTTAATGAGCAGACCTTGACACTGTAGCACACCATAACCTAATTGAGTAGACCTGGCTTGGAGGATGTGGTATAACTGAATACAATTTTAAAAGACTTACCAGAATAGTCTGTTGTTTTATATTAAACAAGCAGTAATAAAACCCCAGCAGTAAATGCTGTAGATACATGCAAGTCTCTGTAGGAATCCACATAGCAGAGAGTAAAGACAAAATGAGATTTGTACGTGATGGGCTAGTTTGAGACCTATTGAGAAGGAAATAAAAAGAGGTTAGCAAGACAGCTAAGTAGTTTGTTCCAGCAATTTGCCTCCACTGGTTTAAACTTCATGTTAAAATGACGTTTTTATTGTTATAAAACTGACACATCTTTAGGAGGAAATTAGTTAATAGGAGGGAACAATCTTTCAGCAAATTAAATGAAAGGCTAGTATTTCCATTTGACATCTGTGAAACTGCTGCTACATTCCTTGCAGTAGTGCTTAGAGAAATAAATGAGCAAGTATTCCTTATAATTGAGCTTTAATGGTATCCATATGCTATATATCTTGTAATGGTGCTCATGTTGTGCAGTTTCTGTGTAGTATAAGAAAATTGAGTATTAGTCTGTCAAAGGCCCATTAATGTAAGTGTCTTGATTCAATTCTTAGCCTTGGAGAGGCTCATGTGTTTTAAATACATCCCAGCAAATTGTGGTTGGTGCAGCAACTCTGGCGGTCTTTCCAGTTGACCTTTCAGGTTGCCCATTTCATGTCACACAGTAACCTCTCTAGGTAATGAAATCTATTGGAACAAAGAAGATTTAAAAAATGTATCATTTTGATTTTAATTCTTTTCAAAGGAACGTTTTCTAATAGGCATTAGAACAGAGTCTTTCAGCAGTGTTGTTTCACATCACGCCATAGTGTTCTACTGAGGCCACAAATAAACTGTTTTCTCCTTTACCCAGAATTCCTTTTGTAAATTAATTGAGTTTTGCTCAACTAATTTTGTCAGCATTGTTTTAATGGCTAAAAGCTTTTGGGCTTGTCTTTGAAGGCTTAAATATATCATTTGAATATTCAACCCATTGTATGGTCAAAGTGTACTGGCAATCTGAGATTTTCATGAGTAGTACAAGTTCACGAGCCTACTGTTGAGGAAGTAAACTTTGTTTGTGAGACAGGTTGGTTTGTTGTTAATTGGTCATTAATTCATTAAACATATCTTAGGTACTTCAGATTATTAGAAAAAGACCTGTTGCTGTCCACAGAGACCACAGCTGTAGCAGAGGTGGTTCTTCATGTTTGCCTGTTAGGAGAAGGGAGCCTGGCCTTCTGTATTCCATCCCTGCATTCACCCACACATCAAAGAAAATTTGGACTCTGGTTGCTGGCCCTTAAAGACACCCTTTGGAAATCTGCCTTCCTGAAAGAGGCAGGACTGAGAAAGGGGAGTTATCTCAATTTTTTAATTTACTCTGATCACTTTGACTTGGGCCAGTGTGTCGCTCTCATATTCCTGAATATGTAATACAATGAGTCAAGAAGTTACTCATAATAGACCTAAAGATAATTTATTTTGGTGGCTTTTGAGTTCAAGGTCTCTCTGGTACTGAAAAGACAATTGTGCACATTACGAAAAGTACTTATTTTGACAGACATTATCTTTCAGAAGTGTCAAAAAGACTAAACAATATGTCATATCTATCCAGAATATATTGCATTCCAGACATGATCTTCTTTGTACTGGAAAAACAAATATGGTACTTCTTTCATGACAATTCTTGCAAGATATTCCATTATATAATACTCCAGTCTACAGCTGGAAATACAGAAAAGAAAAAAGGGAAAAAAGGGCAGGGGAAAAAAGAAAAAAGCTTAAAATACTGATTCTTTCACTAGAGCCATCAAGAGCAGTGAGAGATTACAAAAAACATTTAAAACCTTTGACCAAATGTTTTGCTGGAATTGGGACAGAAACCCAGTTTTCTTAAATGCTTTATAAAACTGTATCATCATTGTTCTCATTGATAATTTAGAACAGAAAAATAGAAATTTACTTTCCCTCTGTGTGTTGTTAATATGCAGAAGCTTTTTCAAAGTGATTAGTGAAACATTGTGTGCAGGAACAAAAAGTGCACGTAGTGTCTCCAGCAGGGTTCCAGAAGTGTGGGGGTTTTTTCCGAGCCTTTTTGTTGTTCTATTATTTTAAATAGTAATCTCTTCATGCTTATTTCACTTCATCCTTTATTATATTATTTTCATTGTATTGATTAAAATCCCATTACTGTTAAGAAAAGCTTATTTGACTACTTGATGCCGGGTCCTTTGTTATCTGATACTCTGGTTTACGAAATCCTCCAAGGAATATCTTAAATGTGGCCATGAGTAGTAGTGCATGGGTTGTGATTATGTTTTTTAAGTACTTTTAGAAATATGTTTGGTACCTCTCGTTTTCTGCTCTACCAAGGTAACAAATGTCTTTCAGCCTTTTTCAGCTCTGTTGGTTTGTTAAGTAATTGGATGGAAAACTCCTTTCCTTCTTCAGGATATTTACTGTAGTGAGATATTATTGTAATTTAACACTGCCAAAAGATTATGGAACAAGATTACTTCTTCTTTAAAAATACGAGTGTTAACTAATCTGGCTTTCCTGAGTTTTTGAGGTAATGTTTGTTCCTTTTTTTTTTTCTTTGTCTTTTCTTTATGGTGTATTCAGATTGTCCTGGATCAGAATTTTTAGTGCATATGTGGGAATTAAGCTGTATTGTGCTGTACCGTGTCAACTGAGATAGTCAGCAACATTGGTTTCTTGTAAATAGCTCATCTGTAAGATGAGCAGCAGCTGTGTAAAGGTATTTGTTGCTTGAAGTAATAATGAGATTATTGATGAAGTTCAGGGTTAGGTGGAACACGGCTGAGTAACTGATAATAGAAACTCTTATCACAGGAAACATGGAATAGGGTTATTTCCTCAGGTGAAAATCATGTGTGTGTTAGATTATATGTTATTTGTTGGTTTGTTTGTGGGTTTTTTTCATTTGCCTGCTATACAGTAGAAAAGTTTCTTGATCACACCTTAATTAATGATTTTGATCATATTTTAGCCATTGGTTGATTTTCTGTGATGATGCAAGCAATGATGAGCTTGGTTCACTTATAAATATGTGATCTGATAAAATAAAATTTAGTGTTTATTAAACATAGAGCAAAAGCATAACATTCAGAATCTGATAAACACCATGTATAACTTCCTCTAGCCTAGTGATATGCCTCAAACTAATGTCATTTGAGAAAAATAGGGATGGCTCTTTATTGTTAAATTGCCTGGATTATACTGAATAAATGTATCTTCTATAAGTGGATAAATTTGGGGAAAAGGATGTAAATTGCATACAAGTACCTCCTTAAAGTATCGACTTCAATTTTATTTTTGTATGGTTAGTAGGCATTGAAGGACAAAACTGTGCACAAGCAAATGTGTCATTTGCTGGAAAAAGAAACTTCTTTACATTGTATTACTAATTTTTAGAAAGAGAACCAGCTCTCAGTTCCCAAATCTGAACGGTGTTAATGGAAAGGATTTATACAGTGATAGTGGTGTTTCAGTCTGGCTTCAGGGATTCCCTGCATTCGTATTAACTTAATGGCTCTGCAGCAGTTCTAATGACAGCTACAGGACTTTAATACTCAATCAGTGCCTGTTGAAGTGACCACCAGTTTTTCTATTGGCTGTGAGTAAGGATCAAGGCTTTAGTGACTGGCACTGAGAAAATCAAATGTTTATCTGATCCCAGAAGAAATGGATTTATATGACACAGCAATGTGTGGGTAAAGAGAAACAAGAAGATTGAAGCAGACTGCAAGAAGAGGACATTTATACTTTTCTTAAAGCATTTGTCAAAACAAATTATGTCTTTCACAACACTAGTCTGAAAAAGACTACTTCAGTTTTTTTAATCTGGGGAAGCTGTCCCTTTCAGTGAACCAGAATGCCATTTCAGTAGAGTTTCTTACAGCTGTCACAGCATCTGTGACAGCAGATACTGAAGAGAGGTTTCCCTCGACAACAGTGGGGTCTCTGTATTGTACATGTTTAGATTGATACACATAACTGCAAATGCATATGCAAGTGTAATTTACAGCATTTGTTAATGTTAATATCCGATGAATACCACAGCTGCAAGTCCTGTGACAAGCTGTCCAGTATCTGAAACCACTGTCGATCCAGCAGCTGTATTAGAAGGAGAAATAATTGCCTGTCAGTCAGCAAGCCTTTGACGTAGGCTCCTTGCAATGACTGGTAGCTGCAAAACAGCTTGAAACAGACCTCTGCAGCTTGTCGGCCCATTATTTTTAATAACGGAGCCATGCAGTTAGTGTAATGATTTTGATCCTATGATTCAAATATTTAATGGCACCACATGCGGCATCAAGCACAATAAATGCGACTAGGTGCTTTGAAAGACTTTTTAACCTGAATGACTGTGAACCCACATAAAATATTTTCATGACACGAGAAGCTAATATGAGCTAACTGAGTTCAGAGAAGCAAAGGATTAAATCCACTTTTTAGATTTACTATCTGGTGATAAGGAATGAATATGAACTGTATAGACAAGAATGATACAGATATATTTTAAATGACTGAGACTGAGATTAGGATTATTTAGGATATTGAAAAATTAGTACGAGAAAGTGGAAATTAGTGGCAGAGAAATTACATATAGCTGTCACTTGCCATCTGTGCTTTGGTACTTTGAATCTCTACCTGTTCTTTTAAGTCCTCATCAGACTGGAAAGACCAAATACTGGGATTTTTTCCTGTCCAGAAGATCAGTAGTGGCTTTTCTTGAAAAACTGACTACAGCCCTTCTGATAGAGAAGCCACTGTTTTCACAATATTTCATTACAGTAATGCCCTTGATTGGGTTGTGAGTGTCCCTAGCCTGAACTGGAGAGGACCGCTGCTGCAGGATCTCCGTTGGACACATCTTACTGTCTTCCACTTGAGGGTGTGTGGAGATAACTTGATCTCTAGTGACTGGCAGTAAAAGAAAGGATATTTCATAACAAGGAGGTTGACTGGGAGAGCAAGAGGAGAGTTGTGGAGTCAGAAAAGAAGAGAGCAGCCAAAAAAAAGCCCAATAAACACATCGAGAAGGAAAAAAAGAAATAGGGAATTTCTGGGTTCTAACACCAATTCTCCACCCTGCTTCTGTTACCTAGTCACCTCCAAATGCAAACTGCTGAACACTCATCCTCATACTCAAATTATTTTACAGACAAATGAAGTTAATAACATTTCTTTGCACTTGGGCAATGCAATTGATATAGCAAAAGATCAATTTAGCGAAACTTGAACATCAATTACTACTAAAGGAATTCTGATGTCGGATAGAAACTAACTGAAGTCAGAAGTTAATGAACTGATCAGGGTGGAGGGGGATTTATAGCAAATCCTCAGGAGAAAAGAAAGGGTAAATTGAATGTTGGAAAAGTGATGTAGAACAGGGAGCAGAGTCTTACAGAGGGATGTACTGACTTAAGTATAAGAGTGCCGAATGCCAGGGCTACAGTGGTTTTAAGGCAGCAAGCAGTCTCAATATGAGATGTGAAGTTCTGAACGCAGCTTTAAACTTAAACAGTTAGTTTGTCTTTTAATATTAAAAGGCAGGGTAGAGAGGACAAGAACAGAGATAAATGGTGTTTCTCATAGACTCTTCCGAAATTCTTAATTATCTTCCTGCCCAGTGAATCTGCTTCTCAGAAGCAGGAGTTAGTTTTTTCTTGCTCTGCTTAGAATGTTTTTTCTTTGGGTTTGGCTTGGTAAGGGTTTTGGCTGTCAGTAACACTCAGTTACACCACTTGCTACAGCAGGGAATTTCATTCTAATACCACCTTCTTTTATTCTGTCTTAACTTATCACATGGATGGCAGAACTGTGAAATTCCATTCATTATTTTCATTTCCTGTTATTTTCACTTCTCTTTGGGGACCTGATTAAAAGTAGTCTGTGCTAGTACTTATTATCTCTGGCGTTGCTCTGTTGTGTTCTATTCCCTCTTGCTTTTTTAGCCTTTGGAATTGATTAATTAAATCTTAGTATAGAAAGTAACAGGAAGCACAAATTGTTTCATTTTTTCATTAGTGTGTTGTGGGAGACATGTAGGTCTGTGCTGTGCTCAGATAACTTTTATCAGAAATTATTATGGTAACAAGTACAGTTTTAGTACAGTTTAGATGGTGACACTGAGAATTTACCTTTAAACACTTGACATGTGCCACAGTGATAATTCAGATCATGTAATGCCTGACTACTAATTGTCTCTCCCTTTCTCATACTCCTCCATGTGGGCATGTAGATGTAAGCTTAGTGCTCTGTTGGTTGCCACAGAGTGCCAGTTCCACAAGCTTTGATGCCCCTTTAGAGTACCAATAATGTGAGAAGTGTCACAGGGTTGACAGCCATAAGGAAAGGGTTGTACAAACCCTGCCTGTAAAATCCTAAAGAAATTCAGTCTTTTTCCACGGGGAAATGTTACAAGAATTTGATGTAAATAAAGCAGCACAACAGTCTGAATGGACTGTTTTGTAAAAATAAGATACTCTGATTATTTTAAGTGTCAATAGACACAGTATCACTAGATCCAGATGTCCAAAACCCATGTATCAGACCACAAAAGAAGTATACTATGCTGTCTGGTGGTTTTTGGAGCCCGTGGAGGAGGTGATTTATTTTTATTCTCAGCATCTGTCAGACTTCAATGCATACAGTAAAGCATGGTCTTCCCACAGGCAATTTCACTGGCCTTTGCTTATTCTCTGCTGCTCTCCAGAGGCAGATGAGATTGTTTCCTCCTCGTCTTGGTTCTCTCTGGCATTTTGGTCTCCATCTGGGTCTTGGCTCCTCCTGCTCCCTGTCTGCTGTTTCCATTCCCTGTAGTATCCTCTCACTTCAGCGTTCCCTGGGAGCCATCACTACTCTGACCTAATCGTGAGCAGGTACATTTCACCACGGAGAGTATTTAGTGGGCTTTCATGTAGAATGGCTGGGACATGGAGCATACAGAACTCTCTTGCCTCCCCTGTGTCCACCACAGCGGACTGATCCCTCTGGGAGGTGGGGAGCTGTCCTGGCAGAGGCCATAGCACAGGCTGGTAGTGGAAATTTTGTACTTCATGTACCTCATGCTCACTTTTTGCTTTTACATTAATAGTGCTCTTCAGTCTCTGTTTGGTCCAGTTTCAAGAGAAATTGCCTGTTGGGTGGTCACCTTGGTGAAGATGAGTCCACTGGATAACTTTTGAACATTTTACCCTTTTGCCTCAAAGTACAGTAAAGAGCTGGTGATTCTAAGGCAGCTTTAGAGGTCTCTGGGTATGTTTCCTTAAAAAGATAAAAGGCAAAAATGCTGTGAGGAGGGTAGCTTTTCTTCTTGCAAAATGTAACTACAAACATCGCTTTTGAAGGACCTGATGGAGAAAAGCAGGTATCTTGTTTTAAAATCAGTTTCATATTAGCATCTTTTTGGGGCTGTGCTGGTAGTTTCTCAGATGATGAACAGTTAGCCACAGCAATCTGATTTTTCTACTCTCGTTTCCAGACCGATGATGATGTGCATGTGTCTCCAGTACAAATGGATGGATCTCCTGCACTGGCATCACTGAAGTGGTCAGGAGATCAGCATATATTAATGCTAACTGCATATGAATAGGCAAATAGACAGAATTAATGTTCTCAAGCTAAATCGCTCTTGAGGCTATACCTCTTCTTTATCTCACTTGTAGCAGTAAAAAACTTTGATGTTTTGTCTGACACTGCGGACATATGTAGAAATTTTTTTATTCCCTGTCATCCCATAAAATTGAGTAACCACTTGTGTTAGTCTTCCTCTTGGGGTTGCTGATGGCACTAATTCACTGTCTGCCTCCTCCTGCTAAATCAGCATCCCTAGAGATCACCTCTCCAGGTAATGGCTGATATCAGTCAGTCTTCAGAGAGGGCAGCTGGGCTGAGCAGGAAGCTGCCAGCTGGGCAGTGGTTAGGCAAGGGCAGTAGTTAACACATTTATTGTCACAACTGAAAAACTAACCAGCTGTTAAAATTTGCCTACATAAGCCTCCTTAAAATGAGGAATAAAACAGACATCAAAAACTACCCTGTAGGCTAGCTAGCTGATTTTCAGTTTCTTTTTCAGCTGTCTCCAGCTGTCGAGACAGTGAATGAGAGGTGCTTGACCAGATTATAATCAGTTTCCTGTCTCAGAGAAGGGATACTGTGGAAAAGTCAGAGCTACAGCAGGAGTCTGGATGCCTTGGGTGATTCTGGGACCAATTAAGCCTGCAAAAAGTTAATTGTTGTTTACTGAAAGCTGGATAAGAAGATATTCACACTTGCTACTGAGTCTAGAAATACACAATTACTGTGCAAGTCCTGTCACAGATTCCTCAGTTTGACCCTGCCTTGGCAGCTCCCACCACAAGACTTGGGTGGAAGAGTTGAGTGCCAGTGGTGTGTGCAAACATGGGATTTCTGTAACTTTATTTCTACTCTCAAACAAGTGTAAGGATGATTTGCCAGTTATGGGGAAAACAAAAGCACATTAAATATTTTTGAAGCGTTAACAAATAAATCATCAGTTTCAGTGCTTGTCAAGACAAGCCTTTAAAGCAATGTCCTATATGTTGTACTTTTAGGGGTGGGAGAGAAAGAAGTAAATCTAAAAAGAAAAAATCTTTAGAGCATGTAGTTTATCAAACAGAGCAGATGAAACTTCAGCAAGCATTGCCTGTGTGTTCCATAGTTGGGTTTGGTTTTTAATTTTGCTTTAAAATATGAACCTCTAATTAAAAATTTTCTTAACAGCTTCTTAATAAATCAAATCATACAGCACAGCTTATTAGAATTCTTAGTTAGCTGCAGTACTAAAAGGAGAAAGATGTATCACAGGAGTTTGAAGGGAACCTCTTCTAAAAAATATTAACAGCAGATCATCCTTTAACTCCCCTGGTGTGGTCTGTGGTATTGGATTTAGCCTCTCAGCAAGTTGTTAGGAAGGAATGTGTGTCTAATGATCAGCACTGGTTTCTGGGAAGAGAAGAAGCCAGACTTCATTTTTTTTCTGACACGTTGACAAATGGTTCCATTCAGGGCAATCCAAAAAATTATTCTTTTGAAAGTATTCTCAGATGTGGCAATCTTAAATAATGCATGAAACATTAGATACTTTATGAAAATGGCCTCTGAGAATCATCCTTTTGGCTGCCATTTGTCTCCCTTTGCTAGGGGATCACATATCATGGAATGGGTCAGTTTGGAAGGGACCGCAGTGGATCATCTGGTCCAACCTTCCTGCTCAAGCAGGGTTATCCTAGAGCACTCTCCCAGAGGATGCCACTGTAGTATCCGTGAAATATTTTTTCCCCAGCATTTGCTTATTTTTATGTTGAATGTGTTTGTATATTTAGAACATATTAATTGTTGGAGTTTGAGTTCAGTCATTTGCCTAGGACATTCTGAAAGCAATTAAGTTTTATTTAGCATTTTGATGCATTTTGTGCCATCTATGGCTCTATAACAACTTCATCTCTTAAATTTATTTTGTTTAAAATCACTAATAGATACTGAGTATGTAAATGAAAAACCTGATGGTTTACTGACCTCTCTTCATTTTATCTAAGGAGACTTAGTTGATTTAATTAAATTAAAATATTACGGAAGACTGGTAGTCACAGAAAAGGAATAGACTGAAGGCTTTTGCAATATATAACCACTTCATTAGGAATGCTGTGACTGAACAGTATGTATTTATACTGACTTTTTATAAAAGGAAGACATGGGAGCAATTCTGCTAAAATGGACTGTGCCCTTGGAGATTGTTCTTACTGGCGGAGATTGTTCTTACTGGCCTGAAATATAGAATCATAGAATGGTTTGCATAAAAATTATCTAGTTCCTAAAAAAATCTTTAAAGATAAATTGTGAGCTAGGAAAAAACTTTTTTATGTAATTAAAGATTTTAAAATATAGCATTACAGAGTGTTTGTCTCCAGTCCTCCCTTCTGTTATGTGTATTAGCCTGTAGAGAGTTAAAAATTCCATCAGGTACCTGTGAAGCTAATTGAAATGTGGAGATTTGGGCACCTGGCAAGGGGTAACTGTAGGAGACTGGTCTCCCTGGGTTTACTCTCTAACAGGAAAGACTCCATCTTCAGTTTAATCTCCTCTGTGAAGTGATTTAATTCTGTTATCTCCCTGTACTGATTATCAGGGGAGCCCCAAAGAGATTAATTTCTGTGAGTACCCTTGCTGGAGTTGCAGTGCTCTCACATTTCTCCACCTTCTCTGGTGGTGAGACCTGTAGCTGGCACACAGAGTCTGTCTGCTGAATTACAGCGTGGGATTTCATCTGTGCAGCCAAATGGCATGTGGTCATAATTTTAAGACTAAAACATGGAAAAGCGATCATATTATGCTTTCAAAATTGTCTGGGGACCACAGGCTTCCTTTGGGGAAAAAAGCGGGGGATGATTTGTGGTTTTCTTTGACAGGAAAACCTTGAAAATTCTATGTTACTTCTGTTTTCAAGGCATATTTGCTTGGGGGTTGACTCAAGGAGAAACATAAAGTGCATCCTGGGCTGCTGGGAGGGGAAAGCTGCAGGAAAGTTTGTGTCCATTGCAACACTCTCTGCCTATTTCTCAACCTCCATTTGGGAAGGTCCCCCTCTCTCCTGGGTGTGAGAGGCAGCTGGTGGTATGGGGTGACATAAGTCAGGTTCTGCAGACTGGGCTGGGCAGTGCTCTGCTCCTGTAGAAATCCTCTTAAAACAGGATTAAGCCAATTCCAGTCACAAGCTGTATTTTCCAGGCTGATCCTGCTTGGTCCCTCAGCATTGTGATGAATTTCAATGGACCCTTCTCAGTTCCATCTTCTCCTTTCTCTGTCATAGTGTTTTGCATTTTCACCCACAACCATAGCATACTTTCTTACAGAAAAAAAAAAATCAGCGTTAGTAACCTCCAAAGGGGCTCTTCGGAGTTATTTTCATATTTAATTCTAAAACCTTTCTCAGCAGCGGTGCTTGGACACTTCACATGGTTGCTGCTTGGGTCTCTTTTATTCTGGTCTTTCAACTTTTTACTGGCTAGGTCTGCAGGAGGATACTGACTGTTCTGCTGTGCTGGTGCATTTTGCATTAAATATTGAAATTCTGACTTCTTGCTTTGCCTCCAGCTTGCAGAGCTGTCCTGGCATCCTCCAGGAAAGGTTTGGGTATAATAAACAAGTTGTCTGGAGAGACAAACAGTTCTCCTCACTGATGACAAGAATTTTGATAAGTGTTTTGACCCTTTGAAGTATTTGCATGGTTTCCCTGAGGATTTGCTTTCCCTTTCAGTTGAACATTATCTGCTGTTTTATATATTGGGGATGTAGTGTAATTTTAAAAACTCTTTTAAATATTGTTGTGCCTCTGAATTTCAGTAATTTTTAAAAAGAAGGAACCTTTGAATATTTATACTTCTTCTATTGTTTCCTCTCTTGGTACACTCTGTACATTTTAGAAGATTTAGTGATCTCATACTTTCTGTTCTAATGTACAGATGGACCAACAATGGTCTGCTGGAAAAATACTGAGTTGAGTTACCAGCAGCCCAGGTCAGTCAGGCTCATGTTTCCCAGCAATGAATGACAGTAGAATTACAAACACTGGTTTTCAGATTCTGTGGCACTCAGTGTTCAGAAACAAAGTTTATAAAATCAGTGAGAAATATTATAAACCAGTGCTGATCCTGCTTCTCTCATCCAGATCCTCACTTCAAATTTGTCTTACTTACATAACACTACTTATAATAAGTCCTAAAGTTCTACGAATATGTTACAGACTCTTTTTGTGTGTTTTATGCAGTGTAAAATATATTATTTTAGACACAGGGATTTGAGATAGGTTAAAATAGTGCCCTATAAATTGAAATTATTTTAGTTGTCATCTGGATCTTCAAAGTAGTTTGAGTAGGGTGTCTCCTTCCCTCTTTCCTTCCTGAAATGTATACTAGGAGTTTTGTTTCTAGTTTTGTTTTGGTTTTGTTTTGTTTCTAGTCTAGTTTTGTTTTTCTGGTATCAGTACATGACTGACACTTAGTACAGGTTGTAGTGAGTATCAGCATAAGAAAAATTGAAAAATTCAGTGGAAAAGTAAATTACAAAAAGAAAGATAAAGCAATGCAATTAATATAAAGAGTATCATACCTGGCCCCCTTTGCTGTCATCCATCTCTTTCTGAAAAGTGCATTTGTCAGCTTACAAGACATTTGTGACATTAAACTATTAAACTGAGTGAAAGCAAGATGCAGAAAGTTTTCAGTGCTTTACAGGTTTTGCTTTGATTGGGAGGAGAGATCTGCACATACATTTGGCACAGAGTCATAAACCACCTTTTGAGAATCCCCCAAATGCCCTGATCGTTCTTTGGGTTCAGATTGCTGCTGTAGTTTCTTGACTTGAGTAATGGGCACCCCCAGACAAAAAAAAACCTGTAGGAACTTGCAACATTACATAGGTTTGCTAAAACTTGGGAGTAGAAATAAAACCTTTCACCAGAGACTCAGGTTTACACCTCAGGACTTCAGGATGCCAGTGCATAACTTCATAACTGAAGAGTAATGAGATACCCAGCATTGACTTTATGGCTGAAGAGTAAATAGGTACTTAGCATTGCTTTTTTAAAATTTGCAGAAGTTTTTATTCACCCTGATAATGGTAATGATGAAGAGCTTGGAAAATGTCTCAGTTGGGAGCACCAGTTTTGTTGTCTCATGCATGGGCAGAAATCAGTATTTTACTATGCCTAGTTATTAAGATTTACTGAGCTGTTAAATTTATTTATTACATGTTATTTTCTAGGGCACCTCAAGTAATTTATAAATGTACTCATTGTTTATAATCCCTGACACAGATGTCTTTTTCCACTTACTTTGTTCTGTACAGGTTCTCTCCTTTTTAAGTTCTGTTCTGTTAAAAAGTTTAAAAATATACAATATTTAGGATTTGGAGGGAGGGGAGGGCGGGGCTGAAAAAAGAGTACCCTCTTCATTTCATTTCATTTCATTTCATTTCATTTCATTTCATTTCATTTCATTTCATTTCATCTTTTTTTTTAAGCCAAGATTCTGTTAAAGAAAAGTCAAAGTCTACTTTCTCAATCAAAAATTATCAAGAGTGTGAAATCTCTCATATTCTCTATGCTGAAAGCTATGTTGAGTATTTCCTGGTCTGTAGTAATGTCTCTTCAGGAGCTGACTGTGCATAGTGCACACTGGACTATTGTCTTAAAATAAGGATGGAGTTAAATGGAATCAGAAGCACTACTGTGGCTGTTGCCGTTAGTGTGAGGGGAATATAGAAAATCTGCCTGTTCCATTGTTGCCAAAGATGAAATATATCTTATGAAGATGATCAGAGTGCTGGAGCACCCCTCCTATGAAGACAGGCTGAGAGAATTGGGCTGTTCAACCTGGAGAAGTCTTTGGAGAGACCTCACAGCAGCCTTCCAGTCTGCAAGAGAGCTGAGAGGGACTTTTGACAAGGGCAGGTAGTGACAGAACGAGAGGAAATGGCTTTAAACTGAAAGAGATTAGGTTTAGATTAGATACTAAGAAGAAATTCTTTAATGTGAGAGTGGGGAGACGCTGGAATTGGTTGCCCAGTGAAGCTGTGGCATGAAGTGTTCAAGGCCAGTGAAAGATGTCCCTGCCCATGGCACGGGATTGGGAACCAGAGGATTTTTACTGTCCCTTCCAACCCAAACCATTCTGTGACATGAGAGAATACCAGACATCCATAGCTGAAGGGTGCATCAAAAATAGTTGGGAGAGTGAAGTGCAAATCTTGGGTTCTACCACTTATTGAAATGAGCCTGTCAGTTTTAACAGAGCTCACACCTGAGACTAAACCAACACATAACAACATTATTTTGAAGATTTACCAGAAATATGTTGATGCCTTTTTTTTCTAACCAGCTGACCCAACTGGAACAAATGAAAACTGCATTAAATAGTACATAAGATGTAACATAGATGTTTATTTCTACTTTTTTTTTTTGCATTAAGAGTAAAGAATGCAAGTTTGTAATTTTCAAACCATCTTAAACAAGAAGAGTCTTCCACTCATGGCAAGAGACATGCATAAAACCTTTTGACAGCTGTGTTTGGAAATTCTCCTTGTTAACAGAACACACTACATCAAAGTGTTCTGGCAGGTTGTATTGATATCAGCAGACACTGGGGTGGAGTGCAAGTGGGGACTCTATTACATTTTCTGTCAATTTTGGTTGATGCCTTGCTGCAGGAACAGCTCAATGTTTTCAGTTTGAGATTGATTGAGAAACTGGATAGAAAAAAGCATGTGTGCTTTTTCCATTTGCACCATAACATGGTAACTTTTCAAATTTCTGAGGGTTTGTTTTTTTTTTTTCTTCCTGTGAACTTTATGTCAGCTCTTTTAATCTGAGTGATTTGGAAACAAGCTAAAATATTTTCATCTAGAAGTCAGCAGTTAGAACTTGAGATAGTGTGTACCAGAGATGGGGTCTGTTCTTGGGTGAACAACGAGTCTGTAAGTTCTTCAGATTGTGCAGAAGAGGTTTCCAGACGTTGTCTGCAGTACTCACCTTGATGCCATTTTCTGTGATATCTGATGCTTTTATGTTACCGTTCAAAAAAATTCCAAGCCACAGTAGACTGAAGTGCAGACAGCTTGTAAACCAGCTGTGGGTTTCTCTTCACTATGTAAAAAGTACACTAATCTTTGTAAGATAGATCTTAAAATGATATATTAAGATCCCATAAAACTTGTGTTCTGTTTCAGTCACACAAACACCATATCAAATTGGGATTGTGTGCATCTTTGCAGTACCCTGACTTCATTGTGTCATTGATTTTGGTCTGCAGCTGTGAAGACTTGAAACACTTTTTGGGCAATTATTTAGATCAGAGGACTTCCATGTGTCCCAGCCTCTTGCTCCTTTATGGTCAACCAGGAGAGCCTCATCAGATATCTCTCCTTTGTGCTCTCTGTGCCTTTTCTCTGCTTTTAAAATTTAATGACTTGGTTTTATTTTGTGTGTCTGGCAGAAGTCTCAAAATACCATGTTAACATAGCTAGTGGGGAAATTGATTTAATGGGAGTCTTAATTTCCATATATTGGTTAAACTTCAGTTATAGATGATCTTCTGAAGAAGAGATTGTAACATATCTGAGAACTTCCATCATGGTTTATTGGGTTTTTTACTGGTTTTGGGTTTTTTGAGTCACATTTAACTCAGGAAGAATACCCTATTTTCAGCTGCTAATTGATAGCTGTAGAGGCTGCTTATGTGTAAAAGTAAAATTAAAATTTTATTTATATATGGATGTGTTTGTGTTTAATGCTGTTTACAACTTGGAAATGAGGAAGACATTCCAGTACCTAATAAGTGTATTTATATGTAACATTCATCCTAATAATATGCCCATCTTATATGTCATTATTCACCTAGATGCTCTGGAATATTGGCTGGCTTTTCTTTAATTTCAGGGCTTTTTTCTGAATACTGCTGCTGGAAATTTCAAGGGGAAAAACAAAACCACCTTTTTGTAATGAAACTTTAGTAGACGTGCCATCCTGAGTCTCAACCAGCATTAGTTTGTAGTGGGGATTTAGCAATAAATGTGCTTTTCTCTATTCTCAACACAAATCCTAAGATTAATTTTGCTGTGAAGTATCTTTAGGTCATAATTAAAACTGAAGTTACTCATCCCGGTAGAAGTGCCCAGACAGACAATACATACTTATCCTACTCTATTAAAATTCTCATGTATTAAGAAGGATATGCTGCATGCAGTACTTTTAACTTTAAGCCTTTTCTGTACTCTTGCATTCTTTTAAGTTAATAAAAAATTGCACTGTAAAAATTAGAATTGGAGAATGTTGTGTTAAGTGCGCAGGAAAACAGGTGAAGTATGAGAATGTTTTCTCATAGTCAGTGGTTTTTTGTCATGTCTTTAAAGGTGATGTCCTGCAATGAAACACTGTTAGAGTGGTAAGTGTAATGGAGCCATTTGTGAGCTAAAAGGTTGGGTTGCTGCAAGAAGCAACTTTACAGCCTAAGCAGAGCTGGACTGAAGTAATTCAAGGTCCTGTGGTGAAATCATGGAAAGCTGCTGAAGCATGGCACCTTACATATATATTAAGTACATTGTAGATTAATTATCTTCTCATGATAACTGTATAGTTACTGCCTATTATATTTTATTAGCATTGCCTTGTAGATGCTCATGATTATTTTCTGTCTTTCTCTTCCCCCCATCTTAGTGGAATTGGCCGAAATTGGCCGTGGGCCTCTGGCGGAAGCAGCATTTTGGCAGAATTTGGGACTTTGCATCTGGAATTTGTACATTTGAGCCACCTGTCTGGAAACCCTGTCTTTGCTGAAAAGGTTAGACTGCTCTGTCAAAATCATGTTGTAAAAGAAAGTCACATATTCGTAATATATTCATAATATGAATGGGGAGAGATTTGGATTTTCCTCACTTGTAAGCATTTGTCACTTTTTCCCTAATCACCTTGGCATGTTTTTGTATTAAAAAGTCAAAAATGTCTTCCAGAATTATTCTGATGTATGTTCTTGTATATGGCCCCATAAAACATGTAATTTCTGTTTATGTTCTAAATTAGTATCACATTAAACAATCAGACTGTAGAGCTTTCTTCAGTTCTTTGCTTAATGGGGTGTAAACAAAACCTGACACTATATTTGGGATAATAACGGATGTCTAGAGAAAGCAAAGCACCATGGTGATTTCAATAAGTTTATTCTTCAAAATGCTGTATAATATCACTGCTGTCAGTGAGGTCAGAAAGCCCTTCTGTTGCACTGACCTGTAAGAAATATACTTTGAATTCTCTTTGGGGAAGGAAAAAAAAAAATCACGCGCTTAGACAAAACAGTTGTTGTGCATACTAATTCTTCCAAAAATTGATAACATTGTCTTCTGGATACTTTTTATTTACATGAGCCATGGAAAGAACTCCTCCTTCCCTCAATTCCAACCTGAACAATTTTGCTTTGCTTTTGGATGTACTAATAGCCAGCAAGTCCTGTTCTTCATAATACACTTTATCATTTATCTTCTTTTTATTTCCTAATTAAAACGTAGAGACTTGTTTTGATTTTGTGTTCTTACTGCAGCTTCCCCATTTTAGCTAAAACTGATACTATCGATTTAATAATCTAATAATCAGACTCCAAATGTTTAGCAATAGGTCCAAAAGCAACAGTCAAATCTAAAATTATTATTGGGTAAGGACTGAGTGGCTTTGCTGCAGTACCATTGTCAGCATTGGAATAAATTCTGTGAAGCAAACTCCTAGCAATTTTCATGTATTTAGGGGCAAATTTAAGGACAGTTTATCTTAAATTTGAACTCGGAGGGGGGAGTGCATGGGGAGGGGGTGGCAGCACTGAGGAATAGCCAGAAACAAATTGACAATGTAAGTCAAATATCTTTTGACTTCTATGGTAATTTAATGCATAACATCTGTTCTACTAAGAGACAATTAAAGTGTGTATCTTAAAAATCCTAGCTCATGGTTCTCCTACACAGTGGCATCATGCTCTAGCTGCAAGATGCTGGAAATCTGTTTATGTAAGCTGTTCTTAAAACCCTTTAGAGACTGCAATTCCAAAGCCTTCTGAAGCAAACCATTCCAGGGCTGGTACACTTGATAAAGAAGAAGAAACACTGGAATAAGCTTTGCATGGAAATATTCATAGAAAAACTCATTAATTGAGGTCTAGGACTCATTGCAGCCTGCATTTGGGCAATGAGTAGTGTCAAGATGCAGGAGGTAGTTTGTGTACCACAACAGAAATCCTTCTGCAGCTTGGTATAAGTTAATTTATCTTCTCTTTCAGTAGCTACTGAATTGGGTCTCTAGGCACTCAGGGGTTTATAATGAAGCTGTCAGTACCTTTTTGTTACAATTTCTGGCCTGCAGTACTCAGGATCCTCATTCTCCCAAGTTGCTACATTTTCTTTTTCTGTGAATTCTAAAATTCAGTATAACTCATTTCATGTGCTCTGCAGTGGATTGTGCTGCTGGATGGCTCCAGCTGCTGAGCATCTGGACTGTAATTGTTTCCCCGGGCATCTCATTTGTAGTGAGCTCCTTAGCAGTGCTGGCAGAGCGCTTAGGGCTGCCTGGGTCCCTGCTGCTGGGCAAGCTGGTTGTATAAAGCTCAGTCAGTTCCAGCCATGCTCTTCCTTTCCAGGCAAAACTCCTCTACAGTTCACTTCCACATCTGAACTAGGTGATAAACTTAATATTTTTGAATTATTATTTTAAATTATTATTATTACACTTAGTAGCAATTCTGATTTAGGTGTACAAAGAATATACTGCTGATGTAGCTGAGCTTAGTTAGGGCAAACAGCCTCAGTGAATTTCAGTATCCTGTGGAGAATGGGGATACTCTGCATGGCAAGTCCTGAACTTTGGAGCTTGCTCCTGTTGAGTTGTTTCACTGCTGACAGTTGACACAGAAGGTCCAGAGGTTTTCAGGAACTTGTTTGCATGATGATACCAGCTTTTTCAATAGTGATATGATTCCACAGAGTTGTGTGGTTGTATGTGTTGAATAAGATCGGGGAGGGGTTATTTTTAGGCGTATTTACACTCTTGTATTTTGTGGGGAAAATGGATCAGTGCACAGTGTTTTGTACCTTCCACTAGGTAATGAATATCCGGAAAGTTCTAAATCGACTGGATAAACCAGAGGGCCTTTACCCCAACTACCTGAATCCCAGCAGTGGCCAGTGGGGCCAGCGTAAGTAGATGAAGTCTTTGGTACTATGACCTGTCTATCAGTGTGCTCTTTGCAGTCGTTAACTTCTTTCAGTCACTGTTACGTGTTTTACATATATTTATTTATTTATTTATTTATTTATAAAGAACTTCTATAACATATAGAAATCGGTTCTATAAAACGTAAAAAATACTACGAATATACAAATAATATTCCTACTTGCTGTATTTTAATACACTTTTTCTGAGCTTTCAGTATGGCTTGTGGAAGCAGTAAAATCTATGAATATGTATGACTTCTGAAAGGAATTTGTGGACTACAGAAGTCTCTTATTCAAAAATCTGAAGTGCTCTCTGAACTAGCTGTGTAGGGAAACATTATCAGCTTGTCTGAATCAAATTCCACATTTTCAGAGTTGTGTGCCTCCACTGAAGGAAAAAAAAGTAATAAGACAAGTCTTTACAGTTAATACCAGCTGTTATTTCTGTTGAAATTTAATGCCACCAACTGAGGAAGAAAACTAAACAGAAATGTGTCATGGCATTAATCCCCTTGGAATCAGTACTGAAGATACCAAAATTAGAAGGAAAAGAGTATAAAATACTTGAATTACTTGAATTCCTTAGGCCCTTCCTGATGACTGAGCCTTTTCTTGTTGCTCGTTGCTTTCTCTGATCGCCATATGTCAAAAGCCTGCACAGTGTGCAGGATCGTGATTCTAGAACTTTACTGCTTTTTCTGCTTTTTCTCCTTAGGTTCAGTCTGCCAGCATCCTATTCATGCAACTCAGTGTCTTTCTATTATTTTCTTCCTTACATTTCCCAGTGGAAACGTTGATCCTACAGGCATAAGCAGTGGGTTTGATTAGAGACAGTCTCAGCACCTCTGAGCCAGGTCCAGTTAACTCCTTTCTTGGCTTCTGTTAGCCACAGAAGCAGCTTTTTGATGCTTCATGAGAGCAGATCTTTCTAGTGGCTGAGGCAGTTACTGGCTCTGCCTTTTGTATTTTAAAGCAGTCAAAACACTTACTCTGCCTTATGGCCTCTGTTGTTTCCCTATTTCTAATATAATTGTGGCTTCAGCACTCCTCATTCACACGAAATGCCAGGTTTTTGTTGGTGTGCACGGAAATATGTATAGCGTACGCGAGCTTTGCTGTCCAACAGCGTGCGGTGTTGACAAATAAATAGCTTCCTGTGCCTGTGAATGATGGGCACAGATGTTGATGCAGGTCTGTCCCTGGCACGCTGAAGCAGCAGAGACAAGTTCCATCTTGTTGCATCTCTTCCATATCATTTGCCTCCGTTCACCAACACTGATTAAGTAATTTTTTCCCCACAGAGAAGATCAGAATGTGAGACTTGAAAGACGTGCTATTTGAGATTGCTTTTCTAGGCTGTTTTCAGCTGATTACAACAGAAGGAAAAAAAAAACCAAACAACCAAGACCCTTAATTGGTACAAGACAGAAATATTTTCTCTCAAACATTAAGTGGGGTGGGAGGAATGGTTTCTGAATGTTTCTTCTCCAGCAGTGCTATAGCTGTGAAGGCCACTGCTGGATCTCTGCCATTGTTCCTGCAAATTCATTTAGCCCTTGTTATTTTGACAGTAAACTGACAGTGATTTGCTGCAGCGTGCGTCAATTGGATTTGTCTACTGCAATAATGTATATAATAACAGGGCTTATTATTGATGAAACTCTGCTTGTGCTATTTAGTTTGCAAATGTCAGAGGTTTCTATGGTAATTTATTTAGGAAACCATAAAGGTCGTTTAAATGCTGCTGTTCAAAGATCAGCTTCTGATCATAGGAAATGTTCCCATTGTTTTAAGAAACCTCTTTTCCTTTTGGATCATGAACATTTAATTTAAAAAATGGTTTAGTCTTCCCAGAATTTCAATGTATCTCATTCAAAAGAGGTTGGAGGGGGAAAAAAGCCATTTCAAACCCAGGTTTGATGGTACAGTATATTTGGTAGGCAAGGGGACAGGATACGTTCAGAAAACTAAATTATTTTTTTGCATATCATGGGCTAGTGGAGGAAAAGGACACTGTTAATGTAATTTGAATAGACAAACATGTATCTTCTACATTTGCATGTCTTTGCAACCTGTCTGGAAGGTGAAAGGAGGCTTTCCTTCCATGGAGAGAAGATACAAAGCAGTATAAAAATAAATTCTCTGTGTTCTTTTGAATTCACCAACAGGGGCATAACTTTGAAGCTAAGACCAGAGTTAGGTGTCAGGAAGTGTGAGCTCAGTGGCACTAACCCTTCTGCATCTCTCTTTATGAGTCTGGATCATCCCATGCAGGTTTTTTTGCTTTTCTCATGGCCAGAATTTTGTGGTATGTCTCAGGGACTTGCTGTGTGATCTATGTAATGACATCTCCATCCTGGATTTCTTGAGTGGAATTAGCAGATCCCTCCTTTGCTGTAAAATTGACAGCTATAAATGAGTAGTCCTGGTAATGCACTTTAAAAATTTTTCACTGAAGACTCGAGAAATGCCAAACCGCTTAATTTTACCAGGCAGCACCAAGTTTCAAAAGCAAACCTCTAGCTACTGTTCTTAACTTAATGGAGCTAAGAAAAACACTTCACATGTGTATGTACTTGTAGTATTTCATGTATTACGGGGATCTAGGCTGAAATCATGATAACCCATCAAAATTTTTCTAAGAATCTTTTAGGTTCCTGGACAGCAAATGGGTGCAATCTTGTACAAGCAGCTGAGAGCATCACTAAATTTCCTATCACTGGTGCAACTGATGTCGAATGACTGGCTTGTGTGGTGTTAGTGTTTACAGAGTCCTAAACTGTGCAACTGAATGATCACAGCACCTGTAGTACCAAATCGTTTCACCTAGTAAGCACAGGGCAGCATAAAGCAGCGTCACAGGAACAATCCTCTGTAGATGTGGTGAAGTCCTTTTTTTTTTTCCTTCCAAACCACTGCTGAGTTCTGAGAGCAGTCAGATGTACAGAAATGTAGTATTATCTTTAAACATACGGCTCAACATTTTGAAATACCACTAAATAACCTGAAATTGAACTCTGCAGTAAGGACCTAAAAGCCTTTTTTTATGAAGTGACTTAAATGGAAAGTTAGTGACTAAAAGAGCAATGCCTGCACATTAAGACGGGAAAGCCTTCATCAAATCAGAGAGCACTTTCTAATATTTTCCCTTTTTAGAATTAAAAGAAAGAACTTAGTTTGACATGGCTTTGTATGGAATAGACTACATGAATTAGAACTAACACATATAAATTGTTTTTTCTTTGCCATGATCTCCTGCGGCACGCTGTGGATATTAAAGAACTATGGCACTTTAGCTAGATTAAAAATACAGCAATAAAAGAAATAATTCTCTGTATATACCAGTAAAGTTTTTCCTGAGGTTCCAGGCTTATGTTTATTAAAGATGTTGTAGAAATAGATCATTAAATACACTGTTTCAAACTGTAATTGTATTTTATAGTCCTGGCTGAAGATGAAATTGCTGTTCAATCTCTTTCTTCCCTATTAAGATCATGTGTCCATTGGAGGGCTTGGGGATAGCTTTTATGAATATCTGCTCAAGGCATGGCTGATGTCAGACAAGACGGATGAAGATGGCAAGAAAATGTATTATGATGCTGTTCAGGTAAATAAGACATTTAAATCTTCCTTTCCATAATAATCTAATCTATAATAATCCTAAAGAGACAGGCTCTGAGGACAATATGAGAGATTTATGTATTTGCCACCACCGGGTGTTTTTTTAAAGAATCAGTTTCTGTTTAAAAAAAACCTTCTTCAAATGGAAGTGCTAGAAGAATACAGATACTATGTGAAAGGGGAGAATTTTGAAGTATAACTACTTTTTTTTTACTGCAATATAGTCAATTGTCTCTGGAGGAGACAAGTATAAAATAAGCAACAAAAAAATGCATCTACAAGTAGCTCTCAGATAGACATTCAACTCTTTTTCCTCAGTCTTCGCTAGATCTATATTAGTCTTGTCCTTTTCTTTTATATCCAGGAGGGAATTCCTCTCTTGTGTTTCAATTATCTCATGTGTTTCAGCCATGAAAAGTGTTTTGACTGTGGTCCACACATGGATCAATGTGTTATGGTAGATAATTAGACATGAAAATAGGGGGGTTGCTTCACAATGACTTTTTGGTACAAAACCATATATTTGCCAGCGTCTGCGAAACAGCCAAATTGGATACAAGAGAAAGTTTTATAAAATCAGAACTGTTCATACTTACATTTCTATATGGTATTTTATTTATGATACTGCTGGTCTGCACTTTGCTTTGTTATTTATGATATTTCCTTAATATGCTGTTTTGGGAGAAATAATGGGTTTGTGACACCAGATTGAGACATGGGAGGTATTCAGTTTAAATTTGTATTTACAGGCTTTCCTTCCAGTCCTGGGGAAATGCCCTTTTTTCTCAGCTCTTTGCTTTCATATATATGGATATATATAAAAAAAGAGGATAATACTACTTCTTTTTTACCCCCATCCTTTCATCTGTTTTGACTGGAAGCTGTGTAGGCTCAGGACTTTTATTAACTGTATCTACAGTGCCTCTATAGACAAGGCTTTGAGATGCTAAGCAATATCTGCTTATTCTTTCATATATCTGGAAATGCACTCTCCCTCGGGAAGTCGTAAGTCTCCTTTTACTTCCCATACACAAAAAGTGGTGGCATTAAAAAATACAACCATGGTTGCTTATTGCAGTCATCTTTGTTTTCGTTAGAGAGGAAAGTCAAGTGTGAAGATTTGAGGGAGGGTGTGATCTCTGGTGGTTGTAAATTTGACATAAATATCCTCTGCTAAGGAAATCTTGCCTTTAATTTTGTAAGTGCAGATTTGGATGCAGTCAGCCTCATTTTCACTGCTAGCGTGGTTTCAACTTCAGAGCAAAAGGTGGATCTTAAATTAGGTTTTAGTGCATTTGAGGCTATAACATAAGAACAGTGCTGTTGTAATAGCTCAGCCACTGGGTTGGCAGCCAAACTGAGAACAAAGTGTGTGAAATTATCAATTCATCTTACCACGGAAGACATTTTGAAGTACCTCAAAGCTGCTTCTAGCCTTCTACTTCCACTGGTTTAAAAACATCAGGTTTTTATTGAGGTCCCAGCAGGGAGCAGAAGTGGTGACAGCCCCCACACTACAGCACTGGTTCTCCCTGCTTGGGTTTCAGCTGGAGGAGCAGGATCGCCTGTTCAGCAGCATCACTGAATGTGACAGTATCTGTGACAGCTCTGCTTCATATGACTGTTTTAAAGTACCTATTTTCTTAATATTTTTTAGTAGTACTAGCTCTGAAGCAGTCCAAGCATCATGTCTGACCCAGAGTGTTAGTGTTTGGGAGGACCTGACTGAAAACAGATTTCCTTATGCTGCTGGCTGAATGCTTTTTCCAGTATTTTCTGATCGATGGCATTCCTGTTGTCTGTTTTCTGCACTGAGGTACATCTGTACCAAAGCTGGAAGCATACATGCAGCATTAGGGATTGCAGCTTGATGTTGTAAAGTAGCTTGTTCATGAAGCACTGCAAAGTTTCGGCCTCACAGAAACTGCAGGATGATTGGGCCCCCCTGAGATGCCAGGTTCTTCGTTGCGGTAACTATCCTGATTTGAAATCCGTCCTGATACTGGCTTCATTGCTATCGATCCACTACTTATCTAAATTAAAGCTGATTTAAGTGTCTGCACAAGCTGCAGTCTTTCTTTATGACTAAGGCTGCACGGTTTGGGCATTCTGAGTCTGCTTTGTATTTTCTTAGAGAAATTTCCCCCAGTGCTCTCAGAATCTTTTTCAGACTATGCCAAAGGGAACAGTATGATTATTCCTGGCCATTCAGTCCAGCACATACCCACCAAATTCTGAAAGAGTGATGTGAAGGTTTGATGCCTAATTCAATATCTTCTGCTATCCAGAAACCACAAGTGAAAATATATGGTGAGTTATATAGTTCACTGTGAGAAGCTGAAATCTATTTAGATAGAGCTTAGGGGTTATTTTTCACATTGTTCCGTAAATCATATTAAAAAAAAGGAATGGTTTCCATTAGAATTTTTGTATCACCTATAGATTATATAATGGCTTAAGTTAAAAGCAATAACTAAGATGTCAGACTAGATTTAAAAACTGCTTCTGCTTGCCGTGAAGATGCATATATGACTGAAGCCATTTAAAGAGTTTATTTCTAATGGGAAAAGGGACCAAGATAGTCTTGTTTCGAATACCAGAGCGTAGTATGAATGCATAAGGCCATCAGAGGGATTCATAAACTGTAGAATTCAAACAAATTAATTCACACAATTCACAAAAAGACAAGTGAATGTATTTTTAATGTAAGTTATTTTTTCTCTTTTGAAAAGTAATACAAATAATGTCCTGCTTCACGTAATACCTGAAGTTAGAGATCTTCTTAAACTGGTTTCAATGGAAAGCATGCAACATTTAGTAACAGAACAAATGTGTATTCAAGTTTTAGATATATTTTGAGGATATAACCGCCAATAAAATAATCTTATCACTCTTTGCCAGTATCCAGGACAGGAATCATCACACTCTTCTCAGTTAACAAGCTGATCTCTGAGACACAATTGAGTAGGTTTAGAAGAGAACATGATAATTTAGAGCAAAAATGGACCTTGTGGGTTCACTTATATCTAGTCTGGCAACATCAGTGTCACAAGCAACTACATCAAATTCTCCTCTCTTACATGTGTCAGCCCTCATTTTCTCAGCTGAAGGGCAATTTTCCCTCTCTTCCTGTAAATAGGTTGTCTCACACTTGATATCTGATGGTCAGGTATCTTTTCTAGTATTTCCCATCACATTTATTTATGGCCATTTCTGCACTCTTTCTGCATATTATATATACTTATTCTCTCTCTCTGATGCTGCCTTCATCTCTTCCTCCGTGTATTTCTAGAGAAGTAGCATATCAAGAGGCTGTAAAGAGAATGGTAACTCATCCCAGAAGAACTTCACAGGAAAAGGGAGAATCCCTCACCAGCACTTCCCAAGCAGCTCAGTTGAGTGCAGCCCTTGGTGGCCCTGTGGTTTTAGTGAGGTAAAGCAGCTGCTCTCTGCAGTTTTACCTGGAGTCAGGGTAACTAGTTCACCTTTAGACATTCAGATTGTTTACTCTCTCTTACTGGGTAACGGCTGCTCTGAAGATCCTAACAAAAAACGAGTGATTTCTGCAGAACACAGCACATGGAAGTGGAAACAATGGAAGTGGCCCAAAGAAGAACACGTGTTGTGAAGCAGTGCCACAGCCACTCTGCCAGATTTCAACAGCATTCCACAAACTGCTGCTAGGCCGGGTTGCACAATTAAGCAATGCTGTAAATGCAGTAAAATTCTGTGGGTATCAGAAGAGGAAAAAGTAATTTTTTTGCCACAGGATTTTGAGTATTCAGACAGAAAATGTATAGAATTACTTTTTTGGGGATTTGAATTTTCTTTTTGGCACATTGCTAACTTTGGAGACTAGCTTTGATATATACTCAGTTTGCACACTACCAAAGGAAGCTTTGATTTTGATTGGGGGATTTGGGGTATATTTAGCTGTCAGCATTAAGTAGTGAATATTTTTCAGAGCACTTGATTTCAGCCTTTCAGAGAAATAAAAAAAATCCATGGAGACTCCTTTCTCATTGAAAGGAGAGGGAAAACAAAGAGTTGTTAGCAAACTGAAAACATGATATTGACAGAAAAGCCTTTTTCATCTCTGGAGTTTCATGAGGATCTGTTTAACTGAGGTGACAGTCTGGTGGCTGGTTTGTGCTGACTGCAGTCTCCATTAAGCTGCTTGAAGTGGTTTGCTTTGTGATCGTAGTGATCTTAAAAACTGCGTAACTGATGTGGACGATGAGAGAACTGCAACAACTCAAATATAATGGTTTGTCATACTGGGTAAAGCTAAAAATGATTAACGACTTGAACATTCAATACTTGAGCACTTCTTGGCATTGAGGAAAATACATAAAGTGGCAGGCAGGATGCTGCAATAGCAGCCCATCTTAGAATGAAACAGTTGGTACCCAGCATTCCCACTGCATACTTTTTTTCTGGGGTTTTTTTTTGACATAGGAGGCAGGAGGCAACTTAACTGAATGTAACTTAAATGTGTTCAAATTAATAAACAGGCTGTTTTGGCAGCTGTCATGTTTAAAATATTTATCACCCAGCTGCACTGGTGTTGTGCACGTAGCAATAGCATGGCTGCATTATGTAGGAACACAAGATTCATTACACTTAGCAGATGAGAACGTCCAGAGGACTCGCTGCTCCTTGTTATTCTCTTCACTGTATTTCCCCTCTTAGCAAGAGTTTTAAAGCCCTCTACAAGTGCTTATAGAAAGCATAAAGACTAAAGACAGGCTTCTGCAGATTTTTTAATTGTTAATAATTTACCGATAACAGCACAATGTCTTAAGTTTTGGACCAGAGAAAGTGTTCATTCAAATTTTAGCATATTTAGGGACTGCCAGAAGAAGCAGCAAGCTATAATGTTGTTGAAAGTTTTTAAGGAGGATTTTAACTAGAAAAGTCTAGAGAAAAATGCTATGGTTTTTGCTCATGGCTTTGCTCTTGTCAGAGCCATGTCCTTACTAATCATGCTATTTTTCCTTCCTTTTCTGATAACAAAAAAAAACCTTGTCAGGACCAACAGATATTTATCCTAGGGTATTCAGAACATGCACAATGTAACATTTTGAGAGTGACTTGATTTGATTCATGCCACCACCATTAACACTGTTTAAAAAATATGGATAAATTTATCCTTCTGGTAACACACAGCACTTAGAACATTTAGTGCTAGAGCACTGGTGCTCTGAGAGACACTAATAGATCCACAGAGGGAAAAAAATAGTGATTTTCAGACAAAAGTAAATTGTCAGCTTTCCCCTAGAACTTAATCATCTTTTTAGTGATCAAATTAATAGGTATCACAGTAGTTAAATGTTTGCCAATCATTCAATTTTTAAAATTTAGGTACCTCCATTATAAGCACTCATATTTCATTGCACATGTAAGCTTGTCTATATAACATGTCTAAAGTTCCAAAGCAGTAAGTGCTTTAGTGCTTTCAAAATGTTTCTTATATATTGTGTTTAAACAAATGAAAATTCTTCTGTGTTCATATTTCAGTTTTGATTTTTAAAGCTCAGTTTAGTAAGCAGTGAGGACCTCAGGATAAGATGCCACTTTTCTTTGGCAAAAGTATTTAAATTATTTGTAACAAGGGCTTGAACTTCTTATTCCAGCAGTAATTTTTTTGTAATAACCTCACTGGATTTTTCAGTAAAGGATAAATTTGATTAATTGCAAAGGTTGAGAAAGAAAAGTATCTATTGCATTAGATCAACTCAACAGAGAAAATGTAAGGGAGGTAACAATGTCATAAGGGAACAGACAGTTTACTCAGAAACTCACAGAATGAAAACCACAGTAATCCTGACCTGCTGCTGTGTGCTGTTTCAAAGCAATAAAATGTACTGGTGCAAGCTGTAAATATGAAAAATAAATAAGTAAGCAATTGACATTATACATCTTTGAATTATTGGAAATACTACGTGGTAGAATTCTCTTTCATCCTCACTGTTGCTTCAAATCATAAAAACACTGTTTACGAAAATTCCTAGGGGAAGAAAAATATATTAAAAGTTTGAACTGAGATAATTTATGGTGCTTTGTTATGAAGATGCCTGCAGAGTTGTAATTATCCCCAAAACAGACATTATAAGCCCTTGAAATTTAGAAATAAAATCATATATTTGAAGTTTAAAATTTATTAAGGTATGGAAATATGGAACTGTCTTCCAGGGCAGTTTTATCTCCAGCTGCAGTGACATCTTGAGGTGGGAAATGAAACCACCTGGGTTTTGTTAAAACAGCAGTCATCACTGAAATTCATTAATCATAATTAAGAAGATACTGTAAAAGGAGATGTGAAATGCTTGAGAGCTAGAGGTAGCAGAACTGTGGGATCACATTGCAGTTTGAGGTTTGTATTTTGTTATCTCAGCTCCTTCAGCAAAGTTAACACTTCTGTGGCATATGTTTATTTAGAATTGAGCAGCCTTAAGGAGCAGATCATTTTTCCTGAGAAGCCTCCACCTGTGCTCTGCAGGCAGCTCAGTTAGTGCCTTTGTTACCTGTCAATGTAATCCACCAAGAGAACACCTGTAAAAATAAGCTTATTGATTAGTTCTTAACTCATTTGAACAATGAAATTATTCAGTTCTGGGTCTTCTGTGTTTCCCTATAAACAATACATTTTAAACAACTCAAAGGATAAACAAAGGACTTTGCAATCACAAAATCAAGTCAGGGATGGACGAAGGGGCTGGTGAAGACATCATTTAAGCTGTGTGAAAAGCTTAAAGAAGTGAAGAACTGAATGAAGGAGAATGGTTTTCTATTAGGAGGGTCCAGTTCTACTTAGTCTTGCAAGGGTAAGAACTGGCAGTATAATATATAGATTAAGGAACAGCCTGATAAGCAGAGAACACAAAACATATTGCCTTAACAAAGAGGGCAGGAAGGGAGGAAATCAGGTTTGGAAAAACTGAAGAATTTCTCCTTTATCCTGTCAGTAACCGAGATTACACAAACATGCAATTTGCAATCCTGTAGTTGAAACAATTCCTAATGTCTCATTCACTGTGACAGATAGGCAAGGGCATAATTTTAACATGCAAACTCATGAGAAAGATGCCAGCAGTAATACAAGGAGCACTTGAGTCACAATTCAAACTGTAAAAGGGACTGTTAGTGTTTCTAATTGAGTGCTCAAGCATTTATACAGTTGTTGCAGCGAAGGAATAATTTCCCACAAGATGGAGAAAAAAGTAATTTGGCTGAAGCTTTACTGCAGTGAGGTCTGTAAGCAGAGCCTTAGGTAAAAGCTTAAAAAGAAAAATTGCCAGGAACTGTATCAGCCGTAAAAAGTTACTCTGGCCCTGAGAACTTATGGGTACATGACATACTGTCCCACCAGCTTTACATGTAGTAAATTTATTTCTTTAAATATCTGTAAAATGTTTATTTACCTTTAGTTTCCCTCTCCTTTTTTGTCCGCTACAGCCTCAAATCAGATTGTCTCAATTTTTTTGTTTCAATTTTTTTTTCCCACTCCCGGGTAGCATCTGCTACTGCTCCCTTTGGTAATATATATTTGTAGGCACTTTTTCTCTTTCCAGCCTTTTCTGTTACACTGTCTCTCTATCCTACTTTGATGGAAAGGAATAAATTACTATTTGAATTGCAGAAATATATTCTGGAATGAAATGAAATGAAATTTCTGTTTACTTACAAGAAAAATTGTAACAGCTCCAAACAATTATCCATCAGTGATGTATTTTCAGCTAATCAAAGACCACATTCTTCTAGCTTTCTTTATTGTTTTCAGATACTGTATATTGGTTTATATTGAGAATATTAATTACAGTAAGAAGAAATAATAATCTCTATAGTGATAAATATCATAGACTTATAGAATGATTTGGGTTGGAAGGGATCTTAAAGACCATCTCATTCCAACCCCTTGCCATGGACAGGGAAACCTTTCACTTGCTCAGAGCTCTACCCAGTCTGACCTTGAACACTTCCAGGGACGGGGCACCGCAGCTTCCCTGGGTAATGAGTTCCAGTGCCTCACCGCCCTCACAGGAAAGAACATTTTTTCCAATGTCTAATCTAAACCTACTCTCTTCCAGTTTGAAGCCTTTCTCGCTTGCTCTGTCACTGCATGCCCTTGTAAAAAGTCCCTCTCTGTCTTTCCCCTAGTCTCCCTTTGGGTGCTGGAAGGCCACAATTAGGTCACCCCAAAGACTTCTCCAGGCGGAACAATCCCAATTCTGTCAGCGTTTCCTCATGGGAGGGGTGCTACATCCCTCCACCTGATCTGAAAATAGTGCAGGAAGGAATTATTTGTAGTTGGGGAGCAAGTTGCAGTAGACCTGCAATTCAAATAAATGTGTCCCTTGAAGTGAGTACATAATTGTATCAAAATAAAAATAAATTGATTTTAAGTATGAAATTCAGAATCAATTGTACCAGACAGAGCTTTTCACTTGGGTGGATCTTTGTCACCATATTACATATTCTCCTTTTATGATAACTTGCTTTATTCACTTTATTTCCCTACCAGAACTACACTCAAAGCACTGCAGACAGCAAGTAGCATTTCCCTATGGGCACGTAACCCCTCCTTCCCATCCTGCTCTTAAACTTCAGGTTTAATGTCTAGGTAAAAATGCTTGATGACCTAGCATGCCATTTATAAAGACTTACACATTGGTATAGGTATTATCTAGCACTCAGGGACCCAGGATTGCTCAAAGTATGGCAAGGCAATCTGAGAGTCTGTAATATATCTAATAACAACCTCATAGAAGTAGCTTTAAATAAGATGGTTACATAATAAAATAACTTTTAATAGACATATGTACTAGTTCTTAATAGACCTCATTTATAAAACCAAGATGATTTGCTTTACTAAACACAAATACTTAAATTGGAAATATATTTTTATTTTGTGACGTTCTTGGTATCAATCAGCATCAATTTGTTAGTTTCTTAACACCAGTTTGTTAGAATAATTTTGAAACTCTTGGAAGTCATCTTTTTTTAGCCTGAACTTTAATCTTGAGCCAAAAGAGGGAAAAAAAACTCACAAACACTAATTGGTATCACAAAATCCATTTTTATACTACAAGAATCAACTCTGATCTAGTTAATATGGTTCAAAAGTGCATCATTGCTGTTATGTCTGTCAGATACAGTAATACTTCATTCTGTTTTTCAGTCATTACTTTCTAAAAAAACAAAAAAGCAATATAGGTAAATTTAGTTATCAATCTATTTCTATAGTTGTTTACTTTTTAAATAAATTCTGACCCAACAGCTAAGTGACTAGTAGAGTTATCACCTATTTTCAGAACTGTTGTTTTGGTGAGATGGGAGATACCATGCTGAAAGGTTAAATGAAATGTCATTAAAGTTTTTCTTTTTTGAACTTGGTTTTAGGTAGCTTGTTGTTAGAATGCCCAAATAGGTTTAGAATGTTGTTAGAATAGCCCCAAAAGAAGCTATTTCCCAAAGAATTGTGTCTTTTCTCACCTTTCCCCTTTCACATCTATTCCTCTTCTTATAGGTTAAATTATGCAGGATTTTTGAAAAGCAGAATTTGTTTAAAGCACAGGAATTTTCATTATTTACTTATGCTTTAAAATTTAGGTATGTTTTCCAGTAGGTACCCAGTGCTAAAAACATACAATCAAGGAAGAAACAAGGGGTGGATGAGTTTTCTGAGCTAATAGTGGCTCTGGATCTGGGCAGAAAACAGCCTTACTAAGTGCTTTGCACTAATATTACTGGAAAACAAAGTATAGTTTTCAATGTGACGTTCTTGGCAGAAAAAAAATACTCGGTATGTAAAAACTGTGCAATTATTCTGCTGATGCTTCTCATTTACAGAGGATTTTTCATGCATATAGGAACAACCTTTACAAATGCTTAAATGGAGAGAAGTAACTACAATCACTACTTTCTCTTTATAAAACTTCTTTTAAAATCCTGGCTTTTTTCTTAATAGTTGTCTGTAGTGATATTTTTTAATTGTTTTTCTCTTGTATAATGCATGTTGAGTACTGTTTCTGGATCTTACGATTTCAACAGGACAGCCAGAGCACTGATGGATAACTGAATGTATGACAGAGTTGTTTATCTCCTCTCCATTACCCTTTAAAGACTAATACCTTACTTTCTTTGTGGCCTTCTAATTAATGTGCTCTTGTGCATCTCCTCTGTTGTTTTAATTCTGTTCCTCCCACAAGGGAAGTTTGCCTTCCTGGATTTTGTAGTGACCATACACTGATAACGTCACCAACTTCCAGTTCTCTCTAGATTTGTGTATTTTTATTCTGCTGAGGTTTTCAATGAGACCTTGCTCTTGATTGATATGTAGAGGATTTCAGGCTGGGAGGGGGAACCCATTGGACTTTGGGAATGCCATCTAGACTCGGAGGCCTAACATCATTCACTGCACACACTGAGTCAAGTGTTTTGAATATGAGTTATGACTGCATATAATTTACATGAAGTTATATCAATAACCACCTCCTTTAAGTCAGAATTAAAATGGGAAATACAGACCTGAAGTGATGGCTAATCACCATTGAAAGTTAAATTACCTGAAACTGCTCTATGTAGAAAGGGGAAAAAATAAAACAATTCAAAATTTGAAGTGTATTTTTTAGGTCTTTCCAACATTTTTGTAAAATGTACCCTATAAACTGCTCAAAGTTGAAGCAAAATTAGTCATCATTACTGATGTATGTTAATCTGCCGTGTTTTGGCCTCACTTTGAAGTTATGCTGGCTCATATTATCCATTGCATTTTATGAGCAAAAGGCAATACAGAGAAAAACAACCAACATACAAGACAGCTTTGTCCTTTGCACTGCACCAAATGGGCCTTTGGTTTGAGATCACGTCCCTTTGCAGGCCATAGAGACCCACCTGATCCGAAAGTCAAGCGGGGGCCTGACGTACATCGCCGAGTGGAAGGGCGGACTGCTGGAACACAAGATGGGACATCTCACTTGTTTTGCTGGAGGCATGTTTGCTCTGGGAGCAGACGGAGCACCCAGTGACAAGACAGGCCATCACATCGAGCTGGGTGCTGAAATTGCCAGGACTTGCCATGAATCCTATGACCGTACCCGTGAGTACCATGTTGCAGAGTGTGGCTGCACAACTTGCCTTCAGGAAGGCAGTCACTGGTTATTTTTGCATAAAGCTGAATGAAAAGTGTAGCACTGTGAGAACTGTTCATCCTTTCTGAGCAAATGCTGCCTTGCTTCAAGAGTAACTCTTAAAATGGCTGTTCTGTTTTGTAAACAATTTCAGTGCACCTGAGGCATATCTTCTCACTGTAGTAATTAACATGATAGTTACATAACAATAATTAACAAGCTTTTTTCACTATGCCAATATCGGCATAGCTGAGTACAAGAGAGGGAATCTGTTCATTTATGCATCAATACAGCTATTCTTCATGTTTTATGCACAAAAGAATATTTTACACTCAGTTCTGTTGATACAATGCTGCAAACAATCAAACTGCACAAAGAAAATGGATTTCTGGTCAGGAAATTTCTTTGGATTTTATCGTCTTCTTATAGAAATAACCCTGGCAGCATTTCAGGTCCCAACGTGTATTTTCCAGTTTGGTACAGAAAAGTAAATATCTTCATCTTTTAAGCATAATTTCACTTGTTGCTAGTTACATGAAGTCTTCCAGAATGCAAATGTTAGCATTGCTGTTCAAACTGTAACTGCCAATTAAGGCACTGGTGGAGAACAGCTCTCTCCTACTCCAAATTATTTATAAAATATTAAAAACAGGAGGTGCTGCACTGTCTTTCATAAATTATACAGTTTTGGGTATACGGCTTTGTGCCACATAAAAGGGTAGTTTGATTTGGTAATTTGGTGGGTTTGATTTGGTACGTTATGTAATTTGAAACCTTTTTTAATACTTATATTTTAGTCTGTGTTTTTATATTGGCTAGGCATGAAACTGGGACCAGAAGCCTTCAGATTCGACGGTGGTGTTGAGGCCATTGCTACAAGACAAAATGAAAAGTACTACATCCTACGACCAGAAGTCATAGAGACCTACATGTACATGTGGCGGCTCACTCACGATCCGAAGTACAGGCAGTGGGGATGGGAAGCTGTTGAGGTAATGTTCTACTGGACTTTTTTGTTGTTAAATCCTAGTAATCTTGTTAAGTGAGCAATTGAATGATATCTGGATATTGTTCAGTAGTTGGAGAGTAAATACTTGTTTTAAATCAGTGATATCAATTCAAATTTCCAGGGGTTCATTTGCTAAATAGATGAAATAACATCATTTTGACAAAATCAAATACCGCTGATATTGTATAATAGAAAAGTACCTTGTGATTTCTCCTTCTTAGATACTTCTAGGTTTAGGGGTCACATTTGGATGTACTGTCCAAGATGTTGAGTGTGGCTGCATCTGAAGGGAAAGTGCAAACGTGTGTCAGATTTGAGCCTTGGATATGGAAATAAGTTTTATGAAATGTATTTTCAGTAATTGTACAAAGGTGATTTTAATTAAGATGACAGAGGCCAGGATGAAGGACTAGATAGTACCAAACATTTGAAAACCATGTCACTGTCAAGAGGCATAGGTTGCTTGGATAAAACTTCCTAAATGTTAGCAATCTCTTCTAGATTTGAATTTTAGTGTCCCACTGGGCTTTGAGCTTCAACCAGTCATGCTGAACCTAGCTATTTGTGTTTGTCTAGCACAAGCCTTCCAAAAGGGCAGCTAGTCTACACTGCAAAAAACTGGCTTGCCAAATCCATTGTTTCTCTTATTTCAGCAATTAATCACTCCTACTGTTAAGGTTGTGAGCCTTTAGATTTACCATGCTTCATCCTCCAGGTGTGGGTCCTAATTACACTTCTCTGGAGTTCACTTGAGTCCTCCTCGCACTGACGTTGCCCTTGCTAAATTATCTGAGGTCTGATAGGAAATACAGCAAGCTGAAGAACATTATTTTTCTGGCTCTGTGTACTTAAGAAAAATGAAAAAAAAGATCAAAACTCTCTTCAGTATTTTGTTCACAGTGACCTCTCTTGTGCAGAGGTATTGTTTCCAGGATTTCAAAAATGTCCTGTTTGTCACTTTACCCAACACCTCTTGCTTCTAGAAATGTATGATTACAACCTTTGTGGAGGGGCTTACACCACTAGTTATAGAAGGTTTCTCTATTCTAAGGGTAGAACATGTAGACTTGTGTCCTACAATTTCTCATCCCTAAGGGACACTACTAGAGAGCTGTTACTCGGTTATGACCCCATAAACCCGACTCCCTCCACAGCAACCAAGATCTGTAAATGTATTTAGTATTCACTGTGTAGATACTGATCGTATCAGAAATGTTGTGCAAATGCTGTTGAGCATCGTGGAAAAAAGGGTGTTTCAAGTTTGGTAATTAGATATCCTCGAGAAATTAAATTTAAGGCAGAATGTGCTGTCCAAAAAAGAATAATAGTATTAACTATACTTATACTCTCAAACTTCTTGTCTGAATATTCACAATTGTTCCATACCTGAAGTGAGCACTGTATTCAGCTGGGTAGAGTGTAGTTATTTAGGGCACTGTATTTGCCTCCCTCAGGTGCTGGCTCTGTGGTCCTGAAACAATATGCCTCTGAGTTAATAATTCCAAAGCAATAGGGGTTTTAAAACCTCTAATTTAGAGGGCTGTTCCCTTACTTTCTTCTTTTCTAACACCACCCATAGGCACACATTTTACTACTGGAATCTTCCCAGGCAGATTATAATTGGCATATTTACAATGGCTGTTTATGAAAGTCATCCCATCAGGCTTCAGCAATGCCAACTGTTCCTTCTCCAGGAGATGCTTTTCCTGACTCATTGTTACTGCCCACACTGATAACATTGTTATAAACAATTGAAATGTTTTCCTTATTATTATTCTTTGCCCTGTTGGTTCAGTTTGTGTGTTTCTTTCAAGTTGGTACACTTGTTTACCTTCTTCTCGCTCCCCACGTGTTCCTTGTTTAACATTCTTGTGGTTATTCTCAATCTGGCTCTAACACAGCCTGTGTGTGGGAGATGCAGCTGGTTCCGTTCTGCCCGGGGCCCATCTTCCACTGTACGGTTGGATGTTTCACAAAAACAAATCTTACGGCTTTCCAGAAGTTATGCAGTCAATTGGAGGTTTAAAATCTTTTTTCTTCCCGTTCTCACTTGGTATTAATATCCACAGAGCTCTACCTGATACAGTGTTTTTTTGTTACAGCACATATCACGCTAGCTTACCATAACTATTTCATAAATTCTGTCCCCTCTTGCTCCTTAATGTTGCCCCAAAGAGCACATCACCCTTTCTGTCCTTGGGGAAGTCCCCAACCACTGAAGGTCTTTGGTGTAATTACCAGCACCTGTTGCACAAAAGGGAACCTGAGATTGAAAAAAGAAAAAAGACAAAAGGAAGATTAGGCCATTTGGGTTTTGTCCAAAAAAAGTTGTTCTTCAGGTGCTTCATGTCCATTTTCAACTCATTACTCTGGCAATAAGAACTCATTAGGTTTGTTTCCCATTGCCCTTGTAGTAGTAAAGGAGGCTATTTTAGAGTCATGACTTCTAAACTCTCTGACAAGTCTCTTAAGTCTTTCTCTAACTTTATAGACTAAAAATATGCTGTAGCCTCTCCTTTTTTCCTTTGTGAATTTGTTTTGCTGCTTTGAGTCCAAGATAATTTTGTATGTACTTCAGCAGCTGGAGAAAATGCAGTTACGACCACCAGCAATATCCACTGTTACTGAGTCAGAAAGGTTTTATCAGCTTAGCTCATGAAAGCCTCCCTTTCTGCATTATAAATGTAGCACATATTTTAAATTCGTAGCACTTCGTTTTTCCCCTTTATGATAGTTTGAGACTGTCAGCCAGTTTTCACTGTGCTTGATGTTTTCCATTACTGTATCATAACTTGATCCTAGCCACCCTCATTTTCCAAAAGCTACTTATTTAAAATGTGCTTGATTGTTTCTTCCTGCCCACCACTACCCCCTGTCACTGTGAACATCACTGTACTCTGAAACTGCAGGATAGGGCACAAAAGCCCATCACTGCCAGGATGGTTGACAACCTAGAGCCTTTTTATCCTACTAATCCTGCAGGTGGATGTCCTGTTACTTTAGTTAGGTAGAAAGTAACTTTGAGGGATGAGATGCTTCATATTTGCATGAAGTAGATACCACCAGAAAGCCAACATGGGGCAAGCTAACCCCTTAGTTTACATCATAGCAGTGCCTTCAGGTACCTTTATGATGCCTCTGAACTCAAAGAAGGCTCCAAGTACGTTAGAGCTTATAAATGGTAAATGCAATTTCCTTTTATTTTACCTCACCCTGTTTAGAATGCAGATATTTCCTTGCATAGTAGCCTTATCCTTCAAGTTCTGCTTCTGCTGTGCCTTGAAAAACATCATTTTTTTGTTTGACATTGAAAATCCAGACACAGATGCAGCATTTTGAATTCATTGCAGGTTGAAGTAGGCAAGAGGAAAGGAATACCAGCTAGAGGAAATTACTTTTTTAAACTTAAGTATATTTGTCATTTAGTAAAAGTGTCCAGGAAAATTAAAGAACCTAAAGACACATAAGAAAAGACAAATAGGCTGTTATATTTTAAAGGATCTCTTCTGGAGAAAAATCCCTTTTAAATATACAATAGGCAGCTTACTCTCTGGTGAAAACTAAGGAGAGCCTGACATGCAAGCCAAATGTGTGCAGACAGCTACAGGGACTCCAGGAAAATCAAGGACATTTAGGATATCTACTCACAGCAAAACACAGATCTTAAAGAGTCTTTAGAGCAGGGGAAGGTGATGAATACCTCAGTAATTATTAGTGACTTTTAGTCCCATCTGTCATCAGAAAATACTTACTCTGCCTGGTTTAGATATATCCTCTGCCATGTTTTTCCTTGTGTGTTTTGAAATGCAGCATCTTTCCCTAAATAAAATCTACACATCCTGTACTCACTTCAGTGATATTTGTGCTAACTTCAGAAAGGGAGGAACTAGTTATCTCCTGGCTCTCTGTTGGGGGTTGGATAGACCCCCAGGTATTTCTGCCTGAAATACCCTCTCCACAGCAAACACCCTTTTTCAAAGTAGTGTGGTCCTGAGTGAATGTAGTAATCCACCATCCTTACTGTCATTTTCATTGCAAGAAGTTATTTAAGGTTAAGTAGCATTTTCTGGATTTGTTTTTGAATAATGAGTTGTTTTAAATATAATCATCTGAAATTCTCTTTTCTCCTTCATTATACTGCATGATACCAGAGAGTTATTGTAAAACAGAATAAGAAAAATTAAGAGAGTAAGAATACTTGTTGCCTTGTTTAATAGGTCAATTATAAAGAATGAAAAATGAATTAATATTTTTAAATATAGTAGTGATAAGATAACCAATATTCAGGTAAGGGGTTGGATAGCAGTGTATTTAAAGAAGTTATGGCTCATGTGTAGGCATGTGGGTACCACCTTTCTAATGCAAACATCTGTCTAAGATAAAGAAAAGCAACAAAGTTTATTGAATAGTCTCACTGTATATACCTTCTCCAGTTCCAGCATCTTTTTTACCCTTTTACATACACTCTTCATTGGATCTTTTTTCTCCTTCAAAAATACATTTCCTTGAACATACAGGGCATTCCTGTGGGCAGAAAGGAAATTTTATTTTTAGGTGGTCTGTGTACTCCTTTTTTTTGTGAACCAGGAATCAGTCATCTGTTTTACACCTTTTAACTGAATACAGAGTTTGGAAACTAGCTAGAGAAAAACACAGTGTTATTGTTACTGCTAAATTATGGTGTGTTAAGTCCTGGCTTTCTGTCTACTCCTGTGTAACAGACAAAGCTTTTTCAGAGAGGTAGCAAAGAAAAATATGACTGCTGCAGGAAAGAAATTCAGCCAGAGCCTAATATCAGTGGTTTCCCATTGAAAAATAAAATAATTGCAAAGAGAAGCCATACAACTTACACTGAAGATGGAGAGTTGCCTTTCCTTTTTTTGAAGGGACTTGCAGGAGGTAAGAAAAAGACTGATCTTCAGTATGGTGTTCAATTATGTCACTATAATTTTAAGTACCAAAATGTGACCAGGAAATGTATAGGTAACACAATTGCCAAAGGCTGAGAGGTTGGGAGAGAAAGGCTATTGTTATTCCTAATAAAAAGAGGGAAAAAATATAAGTGAAAATCCATGTGTCTTTGAATCCTATACCCATATATCTTTCCTTCTGAAAGCTGGTTTGTGTTCACTTTTTATTCACTTATTAATTTACCTCTCTTCCTAAACGTGATATTAGACAGGTGTGCCTATGTCTTTTTTGAAAAGGTTTTCTGTCTGGAGCTCTACCAAGTTTTCATGTCTTTATCAAAAAAATTGTGGCAATTGTTTTTGGCTAGTTTTATTGTCAAAAAAAGGAAAAACTGTCAAGTTATTAATTTTGTTAATCCCACTGGTTTGGGTGTTTTCTTCCCTGCTTCAGGCACTGGAAAAACACTGCAGAGTAGATGGTGGCTATTCTGGCATTAGAGATGTTTATAACAATCATGAAAGCCATGACGATGTGCAGCAAAGTTTCTTCCTTTCAGAGACACTCAAGTAAGTTAAGAAAGTTGACTTTCATTAATGTGAAGTAGTTCTATGTATCGTCTTTACAGATAAGTATTTATCATTAGTACCCTTGACACTCACGTAACAAAGTCTGAGTGAAATAGCACAGCTTTTCTTAGGTGACAGGAAGCCAAATTGCCTCTTTTTTTCCCCTAATCTGTGTCAATAAACTAAATTCCCTGACTTCTGGAAATTATCTTTACTTCTGATAAAGGTACTTGATAGTTTTTGAGAAATTGCGTCTCTTATCTTTGATAGGATCTAATTATGTGTGCCAGCGCTAATGAAACAAATTGACTAGACAGAGAACTTACCAGGCTTATATTGCATACTTTTCATTTTAAAACTATAGAAAAAGAAGAAAAAAATAAATTTCCATGGAAAGCTTGCAGGGCCTGTTAAGAGAGAAAAACAAAAGCTTTCATTATCTATCATCATCTTCTAAATTTTTTATGAGATCAAAGTTTTGTCTTGATCTCTTCAGTTCTGGGATTTTTTTGTGCTGTGCAAGAAAAAAATCAGTCATGCCATCTCAACAGGAAGTTTAATACTCAAGTAGATGAAATATGAATTATTATATGTTTTCCTGAAAATCACTTCCCTGATGTGGTCTCATTTCCTGCTTTTTTTTTTCTTGCAAGGTACCTGTATTTGCTGTTTTCTGAAGATGATCTTCTTCCATTTGAACACTGGGTCTTCAACACAGAGGCTCATCCTCTCCCTGTTCTTCGCAAGGATGATGGGAATAAAGAAGAAAACCAGAAATAGATTAAGATTAATTTATACTTTGCTTCATTCCTTATGTTTCCAGGACTTGGGCACATGATTTGGTTTTAAATTCCTGAGTTAAATTTTTAAATCAAGTGTTTTGCAGTCTGTTTTCTTTAACAGTAATTATTTATGAATGGACCAAATTAATTATGATAAAACCTCAGTCTTCTAACTCAGATGAAAGTGAAATAGGATATCTTCCCAGATTCTGTTAAGCTGCAGTGTCATTTTGGCCTAAAAGAGCAGAGGGTCTGCATGTTACTAGTTTCCTGTTACGCTTTTAATTTGACTGCAAAATTCTTTTCTCCTCTGTGAGGAGATGTATGCTTTAAGCTGTAATATTTTGCCATGTTGCAAAAAGCCATATTGAATTAAGTATAAAGAGCTTTTTCCTTTTTGTTTTTGTTTTCTTTGTTGTTCTATGTTAATTTGTTTTGTGTGTCATCCAGGACAAATCTTGTGACTGTGACAGCCTCTTCTTATGCGGGTCTATCATTACTTGGTAAAGTATCTGATGTATTTCATTGTCAGTGAAGTCTACGTAGGGGTATTCTCATCTCATGCAGACACAACTCTGAAACTGCAGTATAAGTTGAAGTTAGATTAAACTAGTTTCTATGGATTTAGCACATTAGTTAGCAGACCTTAGTTTTTCAGGTTTTGATTAGAATATTTTAATAGAAGAAATTGTTTCCTCCCTTTTCTAAGTGGTGTTACTCTTATGTCTTTAGTCAAGCTACTATGGAATAAAATAAGGTAGCCATTTCATATTAAGAAAGGGACTATTAACCTTCTTTATATATCTAGTCCAGTAGCTTTCATTTGGTTGGTTGGCAAAAAAATACTCAGTGACATTTTCCTGGAAGCTGAGAATTATATCAGATACAATTTGTTTGTTTTTCTGTTACTTTTGCAAAGATTTAGGTTGGTTCAGACTTGACGCCAGACTTGATAGTTAATTGTCACAAAGCAATTTAATGTATCTGTATGAATAAAGGTAGACATTCAGATGCCTTGAAGAAAACCTGCCTCCTCAAAAGAAGATGAGTCATTCAGAGAGGAAGTTATCCTGCATTGAACTAAACTTTGTGACAACACTGTCTTAAGTAACAGAAATGCAATGTGCTTAAAAAATATTCCCTAGAGTAGAGGCCTGGCTTACTAAGAAAGGTAACAGCTTTGCCAAAAATGTTTTGCTCTGTGGCATCACAAAAGGGAAGAAGAAATGAGACATGATTCATTCCTGTTTCTACTTGGTTTGAAGTGGTTTACATAATTTTTGAGTCTACCTTTGTTTTCATTTAGTGATGGGATGACTTCCATATATTTCAGGTAGGAAACACCTGGCCTCCCATTCTGAGAAAGAACGTTATTCATTGACTGGACTGCAGTGAAACAAATCTGGTTCTGAACAGTAACCTTCTTGAATGATATTTAGCAAGATAGCTCGCATGTCCAGCATTGCTAATCACAGCTGAGGGAACACATTTGTTTAGGCTTTACAGAGTACATTTTTTCTATACTGATAAAAATATGCAGTGGAGGTTTTCTTAGGTAGAAGCCAAAAATAACTAATTACATTTTTATATATAGCAGCTGGAAGCTGACCCTTAGAATTTGCCTTCGAGTCTGTAAAGACAGCACTGCCTGTCTTGCCTCTCCTGCTGACAGAGGAGATGTCATGTGCCACATGAGCTGCCAAAGACATTGGTGTAGAGGGTGGGGCAAGGATCTGCTGATGCTCCAGCACAGGCTTGGCAGAGCTGAGCATTCCTACATGGGAATTATTGGGGCACCCTTGTGAGCCTGGGGCACCCAGCACTGGGAGAATGGATAGAAACGGATCTGCAGGTAAAGCCTGCTTACACAGAGCCAGCACAGCAGCTCAAAACTTTTTGCTTTACTGTTTTTTTATTATTATTTTCTTCTTTAAAATATGGATTCCCATATGTCACAGCAGGTTTCTGAAATACACCAAGCAAGGATGAGGTCTTGGCTCTCTCCTCTGTTGAAAAGCAGAAATTCTGCTGTTTGATTCTCCAGAATTCATACCATTCAGGACTATACTTCATTGTATTTCTTTATAAATAGTATTTATAAGGGAGATTTTTTTTTCCAGTTCCTGAACCACCACAAAGAAGTTAGAGCTGTGGAATAAAACCAAAATTTTTCTTCTCTTTTTAACATGTAACAATAGTTACTTTTTTCTTAGTTATGTTTACTGGGTCACCTGCTGCTGCTGCCTCCCACCTGCAGGTGCTGCTTTAGACCTTATCTCAGTTAAATAACTACAAAAACTCAGAAGCAGTCTTTGAGAAGTGTGTTACCTAAGCCACTTTCTACATGGTTTTCTTAACCAGGGTTTGCTTCCCCCAGCTGGCTGCGGTGACCTTGCTGGTACTTAGCAAGCTGAGGGGAAGAGCAGAGAACCAGACAGCTCTTCCACCTCTTTCAAAAAGCAGGCTCCAGTCGCACAGCTCTGTGTGCATTGGGTCTTACGGACTTAAATATAAGCATCCTGGCCGTTTCCTTGTAATACAGACATTTCATATGAGTTTTTCTTAGTGTGGGAGTTAGGATGATTTGAAAGAGCACAAATTTGATGTGACTGGTATTGGTATTCAGGTTGTATGTACAAACTGCACTATACTGTACTTTTTGTAAACTAATGTAAGTAGACGAGAAGATTGTACAACGTGTAGATCTGCCAACTGTAAGAAAAAAACTTTTCATAAACTGAGAATATATCAATTTTTCTTTTTTTTTTTAATAACCCCAAAACACCAAAGTTAGAGCAATCATTTTGAAACAGTCCATGTTTACCACTGCTCGTTAGATCAGTAAGATAACATGCATTTTAATTCCCACTCACTTAACTAACTTCACGGAAGTGGCTAGTGATGGTGACTTTGTGTTCCCAGTCATTTGTAAGAGCAAAAAAAAATGCTTATTGTTGGTGGGGAGGGGGAGAAGACAGGGACATGGACACAATCTTTGCATAAACACACTGCCCACACTTCTTCCATTTCCTTGTAGCATAATAATGCATTTAAATCTGCATATGTTGAGTCCCACTTTAAATGGCACCAACTTTGTTTCACAGGGAAAAAAAATTTTTTTTTTGATTGTTTGTGAGATAAGTATTGCATCTGTGTTGGTTATACCCAGATTTTTCAATGCCCAATGGCTCACTGTTTCTGTGGTGACTTCATACATATCCATTTCTATCATGTATTTAAATTGGTTTTGGTTTGTACATATTCCATTTAGTCTTTTCATCTTTATATAAACTGAAATTATGGAATACATAATAGATCAAGATGCTTAATTTTTAAGAACCTATATTTGTAAAAATTTCTCTATTGTGAATAAAGTCTTTTAATATATCTGTTCAACTGGTTATAGTTTTTCTTACGTGTATTGCAGAAGTAACTACAGGATTCTGCTGCATATTCTGGTTTGGCTGCTGTACTCACAGATTTTTGTCAGTACTCTGTGTACCTGTTAAGATGCTGTTCTTAATTAATGTCAGTGTATAGAATTTCTACCATTGAAATAAGTTGCTAGGAATTTTTGTCAAAAAAATTCAGCATACTAAATGTATTTTGGTAGAAAGTGAGCCTGCTAATGAAAAGAGGGAAGCTGGGAAGAGGGAGGTGGCAGGCAATAAGCACAGTGAAGGTCGGTCACTACAATTCATGCTCTGCACAATACAAGTGGGCAAAGCTAAATGCCATTTAGGAGCAAACAGCGCAGTGGAGATGACAAGGCTGTCACAGTGCCCAGTGTTACATGACCATGTAATGAAATCCTGTTGTTAGCCCATGCTCCAGAGGAGAGGGAAACAGTTGTCATAGGAACTGTAACTATAATTTGTTTCAGAAGGACATTAAGATTTCCAATCTAAATATTGAAATAACAGCTACACCTCCTGGATAACCTTGTTTTCTCTCTTTAGTAGAAACCCTCCTCCCAAGATGATACCAAAATAAACTGCTGTGGTTTTACAGAATAGTCTCAGTAGTATCAACTTCTGTCAAAGGACTTGCTCATTAGACCTGCTTAAATAATTTTTGAGGGTAGCTCTGAGATTTGTCAGCAGCTGGGGGTGTGCGGCTGCACAGTGCAGTCCTTGGGGCAGCCAGCAGACAGTGCCCTCCTGCAGCTGGCTCCAGTGGTACACAAACTGCTACTCAACAAGGCAAACATGAACTAATGCAAACCTTCCTGCAGACCGTGATTCAGAAGAGAAGTAAATGCAAGCCTGGGTTAGAATTTCAACCAATTCAGTCTCCTTAATTGGATGCTTGATGTAGTTTGTTTTCTGCAGGGTTAAAGGGAACTAGGACTGAGTTGACAATTAGTCAAGACAAACAGGATTTGCCCCATCTGCATTGTCCTACAGCCTTGCTCTATCACAAGAGGAACTCAGTGCTCACATGACAGCATCTGCTATGGAAACAGCCCTTCATCTGATCCGCCTTAATCTTCGGATTAGTCTGTCCTGGTTGATCTCAAATGCAGGAGGAGAGATTACACATCAAAAAGCAGACTGCCAAACCCAGGAAATAGTCACTGGGACTCAGAGTTCTGCTCTGAATACTGCAAGAAGAGATAAACCACGGGGCTTTGCTCTCTCCTGGGTTTATGCATTCATACATGCACAGAGTGGTGGATGGAACAAGTCCCACATCTGCAGAATCCAGCTAGAGCCCAGCAGGCTGTTAGCATTCAGCATTATTCAAAAGCCAGCACTTTGACCCTCATGTCTCAGGTATCTGCTCCTCTACCTGCACCAGCTTTCACTCACCCTGTAAACTCATCATAATAAATCCTCCCACTGGAAGCCCCTCTGAAACTTCCACACTCTCTCCAAACTCTGTGCACATTTTGTGGCCAGGTTGTGGAAGGTTATTTGCCTTTTACCATTCATGTGCTGACATTTTACAGGACCCCTCTCATTATTAATATTTTATCCCTTCATTCCAATTGTGTGTTGCTTTCACATCAAGTAGCACAGAGCTATTATTAGTCTTGAACACTTCAAGTTAAAGAAAAAAAACAATTGGCAGTGTGGTTTTAGTGTACTGTAACATTCTTGCCCAGAAAAAATTCTATTGTCCACATCTTACCTTAATCCCAAACCTGAACATTTCTCTCTAAAAAGGAAAAAGTGAGAGAACATTCAGACTCTATTTGTGTTTTATACTAAGATATATTTACAGATCTAAGCAAACCTTACAACTACCCACTTCTGCCATAGGATTTAATAGATTGTAATAAAGTTCTCAGTATCTAATTCTCACTTCTTTCTGTTCCAAAGCAAAAAACAAGGAGTCAACAGTGTTACACTGAAGTATATGAACATTTTCCAATAGAGCATTAATTGGCTGGTCACAGCTGCAACGTGCTTGGGCCATCTTCCATCTTTATATCCATGCTATCACCAAAATGAGCTAACAGGGAAACATTTCTTGCATCAATGAACATTTTTCTTTCTAAAAATAACTTCTACAGCAAGAAAACCATCTCCATTTAAGTCAGTGGCAAAATTGTTCATTTTAGCGAAGTCAATTTTTCACTCAGAGAAAACAATTTCATAGAATTTTACATGGAGGCTTAAGGAGTGGATTCAGTTTAAGGAATGCTTGAGGAAAAGGCAGCAGACATGCTATGTTTCTCTTTTCCTTCTTTTATTTTTTGATATCTTACAGATTATCTGTTTCTCAAATATGGTTGTACTAGTTTGAAAGCAAACTAGTGAGAGACTCCAAGTCAGAAATACCATTTATAAGAAAAATAAAATAAATGCAATAATACAAAAAAAACCCAAAAACAATGCACTGACAGAGTCAGAGTACAAACCTGACCCCCTGACAGTCAGGGGGTTGGTAGCAGTCCGATTAAATGGTGGCTGCAGTCCTCCTGGAGTGATGGTTCTGTTGAAGCAGTGATCCTGTAGAAGGGTCTGGTCTTCCTCTGAAGGTCCAGTGGTGGTGTAGAAGGGTCTGGTCTTCCTCTGGGAACCCAATGGAAAAAGGCTACTCATGCTGCTTCAGACCCCAGATTATATCCAGGTGGGAATGCTTGGCTCCTTCCCCCTGGGCGGAGCATCTCACAATGGGATGGTGAGTCATGAGACAAGGCACTGATGGGTCCATTAACAGGAGATAGTCCGGAGGGAGGAGGCAGGGAACATTGCTACACCTGGCTTCAACAGCTGATGAAGATGGTAATAGAATACACTGTAACCCAGGACAATGGTTTAGACAATAAACACCATGTCTGAATTCTCACTAAGCAAACTCTCCATCTTCTTATCATTCAAAACTGTTTTTCCCAGTGAAAACAAATCGGAAAATGATTCAGCTGGTGCTTGGCTTCTTTAAAGTGTGCATGTCTTGACATGAATAGCTTCAACAAAATTTGAAGCTTGCTTTATCATTCTAAAATGTTTTAATATATCCCATTATATATATTGCTCTGTTTCCAACACTGGCTGCCAATACACACAAATCCAAATCTCCAGCTTTCGTAATTTGCATACAAAATCCTGCAGCCTCTTTCCGTTTCTCAGCAAAAATTTTACAGCCAGACAGTAGTGAGTTCCCATTTTGTGGGACTCCATTAATTTTATGAAATATGCTGATGACTACTTACAAGCATGACATAAATATTATATGTTAAAATAGAAGTACTCTTGTCAAATAAGAGACCATTTTGAGATGCATTATTAATAACAACCATTTACACTCCATAGTGCCATGAAGGTAAAGCAAGTTATGTAGACACATTCTCTTCCTGAAAATTTTTACAATAGGAGGTAAGATAAATCTAAGTCACTGGGCAATTTTTCAAACATGAAAAGGGCATAGGTAGATCAGCAGTGAAAAGAGTAAGGCAAAATGGGTCACTGAAAGCATTGGGTTGAAAGGAAGATGGTGAAGAGGCAATGACATAACTTATAAACAGGAACCGCTACACCAGGCAAGATGATCCATGAGAACGGTAAGGTACTTCAGAAGGGAGGAGGAGAACGAATCAGGGATAATGGGTATCTTTCACAAACTGGGCACTTCAAAAGAATCATCTTCAGACAGGCCAAGAATTGAAAAATGGCACTTCCTTTCAAGGACTGAGGCTCACAGAGCAGACATGCTACAAAGGGAAGTTGCAGTGTGCCCATTCTGCATCTGCAGGGGCACCTACTTTGAAAACCACACATTGAAATCAGTAATGGAAAACATTTATTACAACCAGAAATAAAAAAGTTTTAAAATCATTCCCCAAATATCACCCTGCACTGCAAGATGGCCTTCTGTCCTCTCACAATTCCAAAATTCCCCTCCCTTATCACGGTGCATCTATCTATTTCTGTGCTTCCCCATGTCACAGGAGGCTGCTGAATGGCTGAACGCCTGCCTGCCCATGGGAAGCAGTGAATTAATTCCTTGTTTTGCTTTGCTTCTATGCACGGCTTTTGCTTTCCGTATTAAAGTGTCTTTATGTTAACCCATGTGTTTTCTGGCTTTCATTCTTCCAGTTCTCTCCCTGATCCTGCTGGTGGAGGAATGAGAGAGCAGCTGCCTGGGGTTAAACCACAACACCAGGAAAAGTTTTTGCAGTTATTTGTGCATAGCTTTCCTTTCCTGGCTTATTAACACTCTGTCCTTAGCTTCTACACTTCCCATTCGCTTGAACCCCTCACTGGATTTGTCCTTTTACTGGGAAGTAGGAATCTAGAGGCGTTCTTCAAGTAAATCACCTAGAGATGCACACAGACCTTTAAAGGTTAGGAGAGATGGAGATTTCCCTGAACTCACGCAGCTCTTCCCTGCCTACCCAGACCTCAAGCATTAGTACAGCTTCCTAAATTTGAATCGGCTTTTTTTAAATCCTGGTGGCAAATCCCAGCCTAGGCTGCAAAGCACAAGGATTAGCACTCAGGCTCGAGTGATCACTGGGGACTTCAGCAAGTCCCAGGCTGAAGCTGTTTGTAGTGTTTAGCCAAGAGCCCCAAACTGTTGTAAACAACAGCATTCTCAGATCTGCAGCATGATGAGCTGGTTAAAAGCCCAGAAGTAGCATGTGTGGTAGTACTGACACAGCAACATCTTCGGAGTAATTTAGGGGAATGTTATAAAGAGGCACAAAGTATCCTACTGTCTCCAGTTACCAGCCATAATGTGTAAATAATTCATTAGGAAAGGGCAGCCTGCACATCATCACCACTCAGAGGAACCAGAAAGCCCACAAAAATGAAAAGATAAACATAATCATTATATTAATTACTGATAATGTAAGGCTTAGCAACTCCATTTCATATTATAATAGCTCAGCTTCAAAAAGACTGATGCAAACACTTCATAGGAAACAAAACGCCAGTAAAAATGAGACAGTCTCCCTGCTTATCTTTCTTAAGAGCCTAAAAATGCTGTAAGTGACCAGATTAGGCAAAAATAGACATTTTGTGGTGCTTAATCCATTCACACCAATAAACAAACATTACCCACACTGCAGACCCAATGCATTTTTGCTAGTCCCGTAGATTTTTACAAAGCACCTATTTGAACCTTTGAAAGCCAGAGGCCATCTCAGAGCCAAACCAGAACTCCTCTCTTGCTCCACCTTCAAAAATAAAACACACACCACCACAGCTGTCCTTCTCCACAGTGGCAGAACAAGGCTCCATGGTTCTCCAAAGTGAGCAATGCAACATTTTTAGCTCTTTTTGTGATTTTTTTTTTTTTTAACATCCACCTCATCGTGTCCCAAGTCCCTCATTTCAGGCCATCTCTAAACCTTGAGAGGGAGCTGCTGTTCAGCCCACACCACAGGGCCCTGACCATCCTTTAACTCAGGGATTTTCACTAGTAACAGTCCTGGAAGGAAGTTCTCAGGCAGATTTCATTTGTGCCTTCAGGTCCAGCTTATTTGTCCAGCCAGGTAGGTACCTTAGAAGATGATGTACTTCATCAAAGACTCATAATGCCTACTCCCACGTGCCCTAATCTTTTTATCTTATTATTATATAACTTTAAAACCAAAGGATATTTGCTTTTCTTTCAGGATTACTTTCCACTCTATTCCCAGGAAAGATGTGAAGACTGAAATACACTTATGGAGCAAATATATCAGCCACAGGAGAAGGAGAGGAGGAAATGCTCTTATTCAAACATGGCAATAGAGCAGCACCACACCAGAGTCCTGTTTTCTGGTGCCTCACTTGGGGAGAACAAATCCCTCTACAAACTAGCCAAGAATTAGATCTGTATTTACAGGAGGCAGCATGTACACCAGGCACACTAAATGGCTCACCCGAGGTTACAGAGCCAGGCAGTCAAACCCCCTTAGCACAGCTGCCAATTCTCAACTCCACTCAGCTTTCCAGCTGCTAAACAATAATCGTTTTCCCATCCCCATGTAAGACATGAGCCAATTTTACTTTTATGAGACTAAATTGCCTCTATTCATCTCCTGTCATGGTAAATGAGTTACTAGTGAACTCTCTCATTTTTCAAAATTTTGTTCACAAATGTCTTTATAATTCCATTTACCTGTACGTGAAGAGATACACTCTGTTTATACAAGCATAAATCAGGTATGATTTACTTTGCATTAAGTTGCTGTTTCTTTTACTGCTGGAGAAGAGACAAGCGTAAGTAGTAAAAGTAAACAAAAATCTTTTTAAAAATTAACAGTGGAGAGATTATGGCTAATATGCCTTAAACAGGAAAAGGTTTTAGGAGTCAGACTCAAAGAGCCATCACCATGAAGCAACAAGCACAGCACATCTCTAAGCATGTGGGAGCTGACACAGGACACCTCCTGCATCCTTTCATTGCATTCCCTGTGAGGGAAGGAGGTAACGGCACACGCCATAGATTGCTCCATGAGCAGTTGGGTGCAATCAGGAGTCTGCAACACAAGAGTGTAAGAATAATTATAAATAAATAGGTGCAAAATTATACTCAAAGGGATGCTAAGAGATACTGGTCTTCATCTTTCACTGTGCACAACGAGACAGGGCAGCAGATAAGTGGTCATGGCCTGACAACAGTCCTGGAAAAACATTAGATTTCTAACCATAATCCACTTCTAAATGGTGATTCAGTTTGGCCATGTTGGTTTGTACCTCTCCAAGGGCTTTCTGATCTCTCAGGATGATTTTTGACAATTTTTTATCCAAAGCACTCCAGTTTCACTGATAACTGCACATGGTAAAAATACATAATTAAGAAAAACCTATATAAAAAGAAACTATAGTCACATCAGCATTTCTGTAGCCAAAAGTTTAAAAAAAAATCCTTGTAAGAACCCTATAAAGAAGATGAATACTTAACAACTTTTTCTCCTTCACTAAACAGAAATAAGCAACGTCCTGGGAGTTGTTTGGCTTTGAGTTTTATTTAAGGGCAGGTGAGAGAGGAAGAAAAGGATCTTTTACTAAAAAGTAAGTCTACTACAGTTCAATGGATTTAGAATTCCCAAGCTTTTAATTAAAACCTGGATCAAAGTAACAATGAATGCCAGTTGGAAAGCCTGCATTCATCTGAAAACAGAGACTAATAAGTCCAGAGCTTTCCAAACCCATCACATTCAGCAGCCCCACAAGGGACAGAGAGGAACAGCACAGACCTGCTCAGCCAGCTGGGCTGTCAAGTGGCTTTTATTTCCCTGTGAGAGAGAGCAGGAAAGGTGTTGAGCAGACAGATGATGAAAAGATGGGGGGAGGAGGGCAGAACATCAGAGGAAACAAATTCATAAGAATAATTTAATTTAGAACATAAAATTAATCCAACAAAATAGAGGAACAGATGCAAAGGGATTTGAAACTCCTTCTTGGATCATATCCCCTTAACTTTACTATACTCACAATCTGAATGTGATCTTATTTATTCATAATATTGAAACCATATTAATTAAGCAATAAAATACTCCAGACAGCTTATTGTTAGGATTATTTACATACTGTGTGTGTTAAAGGGGGAGGAGGAGAAATTAGTGGCTCCATCCTGAGAGGTGACTAAACGCTAGAGGAAACAATTCCAGGCTTTTTATAGCATGAAGGATTCCTCTTTGCTGCTGGAGCACTTGCCACAGAGAGTTTTTCAAAGGACACTGCTAATTAAGATATGTACTCATACAAGTAAATATTTGGCTGTCTCAGTGCTGCTGTTATCTCCGCTGTGAAGCTGAGAAAACCAAGGAAAACAGAGGAATAAAGAGATCTGAAACATTTCCCCTCTCTGACCCCGCTAAGGAGACTAAGCCAGTCATCTGCCCTAACCACAAGCTGATTATTACAGTGAGGACAAACAGATACAAATCTAGATGAGCCCTCTGGGGAGCCTGCCAAGGAGCACGCTGCCTTCCCAAGCAGAAGATGTGCTACTCTTCATGCTGCCATATAACTGATGTCCCACCTTGGGCAGCAAACTACAGATCCCGAGGGCACTGAGTTTGCCTCCAAGGTAGCAAATAGAGGTCACACCACTGTCTTGCTCTGCTGGCCAGGCCTGCCTGTTATGTGGCATGACACATGACCTGAGCATGACACCACCTGAGCTGTGGTGTGCAGGACACGGATGAATTTTGCCTGTACAAACAAACTTGACAAACAGAAATTAATAGCAGGAAAGAGAGAAGGGAGCTCATCAACAGGTACTTGCCTGAATGCTTGGGGCAACAGAGGCAATATTAAAGTCATTTTCTCTCTCCACATAAAGAGCTCTCCTTACAACCCTTACACTACCTTCAGGTTTAGCAGAGATGATTCCACAACCTCTTCCAGAAAGAAAGAAATGAGCTCTGCTTCTGTTCAAGCTGGATTCACATTTAGGGGACACTGCAGGTCTTCCAAGTACTTAACAAACACGGGTCAGACCCTCGTGCCTGTGTAATTTACTGAGACAGCTGCATCTGTGCTCCAGGTGTCTTCACTATTTCCTAATTGTTTTCCTTTGGAGAAGGATGAACCATTACCATCTGAGCTTTTCTTCATAGTTTTAGACTTCCTAATTCTGTGTACCTGCCAGTCTCTGCAGAGCAGTGAGGAACTGACACCTGAGAGAGGAAGCTGGAACCTAAAGTCTCTCATGGCCTGGGCTCAGTGTCCATGACCAGCATTAGCAGAATGATGCTTGAGAGGGCAGAAGATAGATAAAAGCAGCTTGTATGAGGAAGACCCAGTGATGTTGGGAGCCCTTCACATATATTATGGTAGTTAAGAGCATAGACTTCATCACTGTTGTGGACAAACTTACTTCCTCTGTTAGAAAGTTTATATGTATCTTTACCCTTGGAAGAGAATGCTATTTCATTGATTTTCCTTCGGACACTATTTGGAGGAAGGAGACTTCAAAGCATTGGTAAGAAAAAAATTTTCAGCCACCAGGGTGACAGTATGGTAGGCTGCTGCAGTTGTTCTGTCTAACCTTGGATACAGCTGCTCAAAAAGGTCTTCCTCTCCTAAATCACTTTCAAGGATGTCATTTTTCTCCCCCAACCAAAATATTTATATTGAAAACTATATTCTACATTGCCCTCAGATAAGCGCCTTGTCTATGTGTACAGTCCCAGAGGGAAGTCTGACAGTCAGATTGCTGTGCTGAAACCCAGAAAGCTTATGTTCAGTCAGTCACAAAAACAGACAACACTGAGAAATGAGTAGAAGAGTTTCTATCAGAGCAGGAGATTACTGATCTAACCCAGTTACCTGGGAGGCCCACGACTGAAATGCTATTTTAAATTGTGTCATTACACAGTAAGGAATTAGAATTATTCATCGTGTCTAACCTAACCTCATTACAGCTTCCGCCGGGAATAATTATTTCAAAACATTTCTTGCTCTTCAGAACCTAAGGGCACAATTATTGAGTCTTCCTGAACTTGGCTCAAATGACTTCTCTAAATTCTAGGGAGCTGCTCTGGCTCCCAGCACAAACTGAACCTACCTAAGAACTAATCTTATTTGCAGCAAAGAAACACAGACAGCTGCTTGATACATTCACCTACCTGCCTGGCCCCCACCATCACATCACAGCCTGTGGCTGTGTCCCTCACATCCCTTTCCATCCCAAAGCTGCATTTCCCTGCGGGGAGGATCCCACCTTTCAAGTCAGGAAAGTGTTACTGCTACCAAACAGTTATGAAGCAAACCTGCCTAAAATCAGGGGCTTTCCTGCTTTGTGCAGCCCTTCCCTGCAGAAATGGAAGGGCAATGAAGTGTGTATCATCATATACAATTTGCAACTTATGGATGTTTTGGAGAAACCCCTCACACACCCCACATCTAGCTTCTGGCAGACAAAGCTTTTCTAAAACAGTGGCTCACAGGGAGGACAATACTTTATTTGCAGAAAATGGGTCATTGCAAATATTTCTTTCAACATCTTGTCTGATTTGCGAGGATCAGAGTGTACTTATTAAGAAATGTGAGGTCAGCAAAAAAACTGCATAAAGTTCTGGCCATAATGTTAGCACAGCTGCATGAGATTATCAGATTGCTGTTTAAAGGTGTAATTAGAAATGATCTCTCACTAATATTTCAGATTCTTTTCCCAAAGATAAAGAACAGTTCTAATGAAAATGTGTGCTGTGACTTCTATCAGTCAGGTCTTGACTCATCTAATACCATTTTCTCTTTTATATAGAAATTAGCCTGTTCAGATCTAACCTTTGTCCTGTCAAGGATTTTTAATGTCTTCTTAAATAGATCTAGAGAGCTGACGTCCAAAAAGAGTTGAGGTGGAAGATGTTCTCCTCTGGTGTTTTAAACTCAGATGTTCTGTCTGCTGAAAAAAGGAACATTGTATCTTCAGCTCAGCAACATTCTTTTGCATTGTTCTGATCTAAAATTACGACCAGTACAAAATAAGTATAAACATTGGTCCTGTTTCCCAGTAAGCTACTTAAGACTTCTAGAGACAATTCAGAATTGAAATAGCTTCTCCTGAAATTAGCAGACATAAAATTATTTCATCTGCAAAAATAAACAGATCGTGATGCATTTCCTGATTAGCCAAAAGAGCCCAGCAAGACAAGATTAAGTAAAGTAACAGATGTAAAAGCAAGACATAATATCTCACCTAAGTGATACGTTGAAGTGCTAAACAAAATGAATGAGGACAAAAGCATTTGTAAAAGTGGCCCGGTGTTTGTCTGTATGCTTCTTCATTTTCAAATAAGCTCTTATTATAGCACAAGTCATAAATAAATTATATTTTGCTTTCATAGAGTTCCAGTAACCATCATTTGGTAGTTAGGTTTGTTATCTCACATTTACAGGGATTTCAAGCTACAACATTAATGTATTACATAGGTCCAAATCACTTCACTAATTCGTAACAGTATGAATAAGCACAATATAAGCACTAAAAACAATACAATCACACCACCAACTTCTAACAATACAAAACTTTTGTGTTTGAGCTTTGACCAGCGTGCCCCAGGAACTTTGGTCTGCTGTTTGAAAAATTGACCTTTCATTCAAAACATGTGAGACAAAGACTATTCTTGTTAATGAAGGAAATAGGCAAGGTTTCCTTTCAATGCTCTGCTAACTACTTTTAAGAAAAGATAATTTTTGACACTCATTCAGGAAACCTTTTATTAGTACTAAGAACTCTGAATGGTTCTTCAGTAATCCTACTTGTTGTTTTAATCAAAGAACAAAGAGGGTTCAGGATTAACATTTTCCAGAAATGCATATTCTTACAGCATGGTATATATTTATACCAACAGCCCATCAGCTTTGTTGCACTTAATTGGGAAAGTGAGAGAAGAATGAAGATTGCACCAGTTTTTTAGTGAGGTACATAGATCTCGTTTCAGGAGGCTTAGGGGCTGGTGGGTTTGGGGTTGGTTTAGCCCTGCACTCAGCACGGCAGAATTCCAACCTGGTCCAGTAGCACATTAGGCACTTTGTTATCTCAGCTTTTCCAATGAGAGAAAATTCGAAATGAAGCTTTTTAGGGCTCCTGGAAGCATGCATCCTTCTTCAAATGTGGTTCATTCCTCACTGCTATGATTTGTACCAAAATTCTTCACTCTGCCCCCAAGCTAGATCTGGTTATAGCCTCAGTACCACGGTTTCTTGCTTATCTTCCTTACACTAATGCCCTGTTAGTTGCTGTCAGGACAATCAGCAAGAGCATCAGTTAGAGCATTTAATAAGTTAAAGATCAGTGGGTGATCTCTGAGGCAAGGTTTTCCCTGCACTCATACACTATACACACAACTCATGGCTCTAAATTTCACCGCATAAGCTTAAATCAAACAATAAAATACAGCTTAAAACACACCAAAACACACCAAGCAAACCGAAGTTACTTTTGCCCTCTTGTGAAGCAAAACAAAAAAAGATGTACATTTAATTAGAAGCAATCGTGTGTGAAATGTTTTACATCCACTCAGCACGGCCACAGCCTCCACAGCGTGTGTGGGTGAGCTCTGACAGGGCTGTGCTGCCACCCTCTGTCCTCAGCCCTCCTAAGTATCTGCAATTATTATTGGGCTGATCCTAACTTCTCTTCAACCTGGGAATCTTGGAAGATTAAAATCTACATCATACAAGCAGCTGATGTGTTATCAGAGAATAAGAGAGAGCTTGTTTCACTTCCCAAGCATATTAAGGCTCGCTGAGCGTCCTGTGCTATCCATAACACTGTGGATACAGGACCATTTGGGAGGCCTGTGGTAAAAAGTCTTAGCTCAGAGGAAGAGCCTTGATGAAGTCACTTGTGAGTGCCTGCAGCTGCACTCAGTATGTCAAAAAAGGAACTAAACCCAAAGTTGACCCCACACTCACAAGGATTCAACCAGTTCTGCTCCGGTGATTTTGTTTAAGTCCTTAAGGTCATCAGGTCTCTTTTATTAGTCCACATTTACTCTGTGATAGCCTCTAGAAACAAATAAACTTAGGCATTGTTACATCCGTGTGTTTCCTGGATTTCAGGGTGTGTTTATTCAGTACAACTCATGTTTGAAACAATTGGAGAAAGGCGCTTTCCCTTGCACGTCCCAAAATGTCCCAAAGGACCACCACTTTGCAAGGCTTGTCACTGTAAAGAGAGGTTCAGGATCTTCCCTGCCACACTGACTGGCCCTGGGTATTTTCTGTGAATTTGAGAGATAGACTATTTTGTCCACAGTATCCTCTCCCAGACTGGCCTTTTTGAAGGATTTCAACTGCACCTTTGTCACTTTGTAAGGGAGGGTGGAGCTCTTAATGTAGATGGAGAACTGAGAAACAACACAGACCCTAAACCATAAAGGAATGGGGCAATATCTTAACCAAGAGGAATGGAAAAGCAACTTCCACCTTCCTGCCTAGAGAGTGCCTGCCTCCAACCCTTCAACTCAATGCCAAATAACCCTTCCAGTTCCATGTTTAAGCAAGTTTCTTCAAGAAATCAAGAACCTTGACAAGAAAGACCAGATTAATAAACTCTGAGTAATGTCTAGGTCAAATACCTTCAAGCCTAGCTATATAATAGCAAAAGAGCCCTGTGGCTGGTGACATGGGAGACCTGAGCAGAATATAAACAGCCCAATAGCCCCTCAGTCTGTTAAACTCACTTTTCCATAGGAACTGCCAATGCTGCTTTTGAGGGATTCTGTCTGCTCTGAAAGGAGTGCATAAAGCAAATCATTAAGCTGAAAAGAAGGATAAATGCCAGTAAGACTTTCTCTTCTGTGTTCTTTTTCCACAGGAAGGGGAAAATATAGACTGTAACCTACAACAATGAGCTGGAGTCCAGATAAAGCTGACTATTTCTTAAAAGGTTGTCAAGCATCAACAGTGTTCCACCACAGAGCAGCAAGATTACATGAAGATGATTTTTCATGGTGTTAGCAATGCCCTAATGCTTTGTAAAGCCTAACTTCAGGCACACTTGAAACACTTAGGCAGAGCTTTGGAAACTACAGGGAAGAGGCGGGGGGATGCTAGATCTTCAGGGTGAGACAAAGTCATTCCAGGGTATGTAGTTATTTCTAGATGTCTTTGCAGTATCCTGCTTGCCCTTCAGTGTTTTGCTGTTTCTGCTCATTTTTAGATTGCCTCCCCCACAGCACTATTACGCCTTGCAATGTTTGTAAGTTTTAAGTGCCCTTTTGCACTCATTAGGCTCTCAGCAGAAAGTGGCTGTAAGTGTAAAAATAAGTCACAGTGTCAAAGTGTCTGGCAAGAAAAGAAAGCAGAAACTGTGGAAGGAATTCAAGGAAAACACAAGGGAGTGTGTCAGCCTCTCCTTCCCAGGGCAGGGGAGACATCATAAATCGGCCAGGGGTCACTACACAATTGCTAAAGCCAGCCTTCCATTAGCAGGCTGCTGAGCTCTGTTTGGGTGGGAAGTGGAAGGGAAGGAGAGAAAAGCAGACATTCCCCTTTCACAGCTACAGCTCCCAGTCATGCCAAGCAGAATGACAAAACCACTGTCATCTTACATTTAGGAAGGTCACTTTTGCAGGTGCTTGTGGCCTTATCACAAGCTGTAAGGGCCATACCAAGCAGTGGACAGGTGTGTGCACACATACACACACCCACATGCACGGGTAAAGGTGAGATAAAAACACATTCTAGCTATGCATGGACTTGTGAGGCTAAAGACACGTTTTAAAAACTGTAATAGGTGTGACTCCACTTAGAGACCTTAAAATCACAGTCCTTAGAAAGCCCCATGAGGTGTGAGTAATGCATGTGTTCACTTGCATCCCCACTAGTACATAAAATTTTCTGCAGACGGGAATCAACATTTTCACTTACACCAATGACAGCCTCTCTCCTAGAGGCAAAAAAAAAAAAAAAAAAGCCCTGTATAAAAATAGCCTGTATTCATTGACCCTAAGAAAGAAGAAAACATTGCTTTTCTCCTCCTGTTGCTAAACAACAGCTTCAAAATAGCTCTTAGAAGACAAAAAAGAAGACAAAAACTTTCCTGGCCCTCTGAGACAGAACAGCTCCTTCAGTTTTTCTTCTTGCGAATATATTTGTTTTCCAAATCAAACCACAAAGTATACCACCAGCATGAAGACAGTGTCTTGATTTTATACTCCTTCCCCTCTGGCTCCCAACTCAAACCTGAGGCTCCACTGGTCTTATCAGTTATCTGCAACTACTATCTCAATGCCATTTCTCTATCATGCTTATTATCTAATTCTTTCCAGTTCAGCTTTCCTCCGTTTCAGCACCAAAATCTCTCCTAAAATTCCAGAAGGCATCTTCCTTAGTGAAGTTTGTATAGGTCTGGCTGAACTTACTTTACATTGTCTCAATTTTTTTGTTCAATCACATCCTTATTCATAAATCTGCACAGCCGTGGTCATGACAGTTGAGTACACTGCTCCCTGTGGGTCAAAAATCTGTTCTTAGCCTTCTATCTTCCATGAACATGTTGAAAAAAAGGAAACAAAAATTCACACATCCATGCAAAATTATTTTGAATATGAGCTTTGACAACATCTGTAACAATGAAGCCTCCATCTTCACCAAATATTGTGTGAAAGACTACTGCCTCCTCTAAAGCTGCTGTCTGAGTTTTATGGTGTGTCTCCTACTCCTGGTGAGGGGGACAAAAAGGCACATGAGCAGCAGTTAACTACAGGAGATATGTGTGCAACCCACAGATGCTGAAATAAAAAGGATGTTGCTCTTTCCCAACGGCTTTGGCATGAGAGCTCTTTAATCACCATTGTTTAAAGGGCCAACCAAGCACTCCAGCTGCTCAAATATAGTAAGGTGAGTGTCTCCCTCCCTCCCAGTCTGCCATGCCATTTTTTGCCGTTGTTAAGAGGTAATCTGTCGGTGGCCATGGTTTCTAAGGCCAGACTTTCATTTTCTTCTAGCAGTCAGAGTTAGCTGGCAGGGAAGGTGACAGCCTGACAGCCTTCTGTTAGTACTAAGGCATTGTCTAATGCTCCTGCTATCAGAGGTGATTTTACAGAGAAGCCTAGAGATAATTTTTCAATTTGCTGTCCAGTAAATCAATTGCAGCTCAGTAATCAAGACAATGGCTGTAAAATGCAATGTGTGCAGTGTGTAAGTGGAGTGAAGGTTTCACGCTGCAAATCTGAATCAGAGCAGAGTAATAGTATTTTCCCTTAAGCCTACGGAAACCCCATAAGGGCCTCTGAATGGGAATGGGTAGAAGCAAATTATAACTTCTGATACTCTCAAAGATTCTTCTTGTTTCTGGTGAAACTCCGAGTGAAATCAGTGCAGACAGGCTTCAATAAGAGAGTGAGCTGTGGAAAGGCGTAGTTGAGATCAGACCCTTCTAATAGAAGGGCTGAAGGAAAATTTAGGGCTGTTGTAAATTGGGCAACAATTCACAGATATAACTGTTGCTCTTCTCTTAAAAGACCTTTGATTCAAACACAGCATCCTAAAGGTAGGTATGTCATTGCCATGTCAGTAATTCTTATGTGAATAGTTTGGAACAAGGTTCTGTCTGGATTTTTGGAAGGAGGAAAACTAGGAGAAATTTAGCAGAAAAGAAATAAAATCTAGGTACCTGATACTGTGACCTTAAAGCATAACAAAACTTTGTGCAAAGTCTTCTGTGGTAGAAAGGGATTTCAATTATAAGCAAAGCAAGCCCTGCCTGCTTCCTCTGCTTCACAAGAAATTGGGTTTTCTCTAAGACTAGTCAAACTCCTAACAGATCATTTGCAAGGCCCCAAAGTTTGACTGATAAAAAGAAGGTTTCAATTTCACACAAAACTAGAAGGAAGGTTCTACACTCTGCACTTATAGAGAAAGAGTCCCCTTGTATGTCATAATTTTCAATTCATTAATCACTTACATTTCTAAGTTTACATTCAAAAGGTTTACAACCAAAAAGTTTGAGGTGTCATAACAAATTTCCTTTACTCTGAATTACATGAGTAGGCTGGAAAATTACATGTCTTTCTAAAGTAGAGAGGAATAGATAACCAATTTCCATACTAATCTCAGGGTGCAGGTAACTGAAAAGACTTACGCTAGTAAATATATGTTCCTCAGGGTTGGCTAAAGCAAATCCTCACTAAAAGGGAACAAAATTCCAACAGGCTATACCATGTTCATATGTTCAAAAGGTTTTGCCTAAAGGAACTTTAAATCCTGAGCAGTTAAAACATACCAGAAAAGGAACAGCAGCAGAAACAAGCTAGCTTGTTGCCTGCCTAGAAGTTGGCATCAGTGTATCTTGTATGGACCCTACAACAGATGGTCTCTGTCTCAAACAAGTTATAGCCTGCTCAGAGAAGACAGAAAGGTAACAATATTGCAGAAATCCCAACAGAAAAAAAAAAAAAAAAAAAGAGTATTTAATTTGCCCACAGTAACTCAGGAAGGCTACAGCCAAGTGACAAGTCCTCTGACCAGTGCTTTACCCACAAGCCTATCCTTCTTTCTAGACCCTAAAGGAGGCTAAACATCTAAAGAGGACTTAAATATTTTTTTTTCTGCTCCTGAAGCCAAAGGACTATCTGTGATTTGTTGTAGAATAGTGTAAAAATTAGCAAACCAGGATTGATGAAGGTAATACTACAGTTTATCCATACCTTATTTTGCCCATAAACATTTGAAAAAAAAAAAATTAGACATTTCACAGCTTTGGACATATGCAGCAATTTTAGAGGCAATAATTTGAATTCTTTGTCAGAATAAGCACACTTGTGTCGCTGTAGTACCCGGAACAGAGAGATGCAGCACACACAAATCCAGCGAGAAAATGGAATGAATTTTATTATTTACAACTTCTGCTTATATGCTATAATTCCATAAGGTGATTGGTCAGTTGTCACCCACCTCCTGGAGTGATTGGCTGATGTCCTACACTGCCTATTTCAAAATATTTTCTGCCTTGTACCCAAACAGAGTAGAAACACACCAGGTGTCCAGATACAATTTACAAGAACCATCTTATTGTTTTTATAGCTTGCATGAGAAAGGAGAGATTCTCAGAGAATATTGCAAGAAACGGGGAAAACCTTCTGGTAGCAGCTTTTCAGTATGCACATACTTGCTGTATCTATGGAGTATATGCTGTATATATGGAGTATCCACTCCCAGACTTATCTGTCTGGGAGAACTGCTATTGCATAGTGAGCACTGCCTACTTTGTTATCAAACACTCAATAGAACTGGCACTGCAGGCTGCAAAAGCCCAGTTCATGAACACACAAGACCCAGAAAGACAGCTTGGAGATTCTTCTAGTTTTATTAGTACATTGATTTACAGAACAGTTTTTAAAAATCAGATCTCAATTCTAAGAGACAAATTAGGAACACTCAATCTGCACTCACCTATTGGATTTCTGGAACTATCTCAGTACTAGATATTCACATCAAATACATAAATCTGAAAAAAAAAGGTGTGCATCCAATTTAAACATTTTGATGTTTAATGTTTGATGTCAGCCATTTGCAAACAAGTATGTGGCCAGATATCCCTCTATTTCTGTAAGTCCCGTGTCCAAATATACGTCTCTGGCAAAGGTTTCAGCAAATTAAGGAAAGTATTTCAAGGCCCACAAAGTTCATTTCATGCATCCCCCAAGACCTCTGTTTTCTCACAGTCATCACCTGCTCCATGAGAAGTGCCACTTCAGGGACTTGTGTGAGAGAACAGACATGGCAGACTCAAGCTGGGAATAATAAGTAGCACCTAAAATGCTCCCAACCACTAAAATACAGCAAGACTATGTGGGAGTGCAATTTAGACCAGTGCATGAGACACTGCTATGGTTTAACCACAGCCAGCAGCAACTCAGCTGCACACAGCTGCTCACTCCCAGTTGGTGGGGGACAGAGTTGGCAGAGTAAAAGTGAGAAAACTCATGGGTTGAGATAAAGGCAGTTTAATTGTTAAAGCAAAAGCCTCTAACACAATCAAAGCCAGACAAGAAATTCATTCACCACTTCCCATGGGCAGGCAGGTGTTCAGCCATCCCCAGGAAAGGATGGCTCCATCAAACTAATGGTGACTTGGGAAGACAAACACCGTCACTCTGAACAGCCCCTCTTTCTCTTTCTTTCCCCAGCTTTATATGCTGAATATGATGTCCTATAGTATGGAAAAATCCCTTAAGTCTGTCAGCACCAGCTGTCCTGGCTGTGTCCCCTCCCAACTTCTTGTGCACCTCCAACCTCTTTGCTGACAGGGCAGTGTGAGAGGCAGAAACGGCCTTGACACTGTGCAAACACTGCTCAGCAGAAACTAAAACATCCCTGAATTATCAACACTGTTTCCAGCAAAAATCCAAAACACAGCACCAGGCCAGCTACTATGAAGAAAATTAACTCTATCCCTCTGAAACCCAGCACAGACATCAAGAGTCAGTGTGGGTTTTCTAGTATTCCAGTATTTTCTCTCCAAGCCAGTCTAACCTATGTTTGCTCATGTGTAATACTAAAAAACCCGAGGTCAGAGCTTCTCTCTTCAGTGGAGATACAAACCTTAGTCTCTTACATCACAGGGGAAGTCTCCCTGTTCCTTCAATATAATTCTCTCATTTTCTAACTTTATATGGACTGAGCAATATATTTTCTTCTATTGTCCAGTATTTCTGACATGTTGGACAAGACAAAAAAAACCCCAAAACATGTAACCAAGGAAAAAAAAGGGGGGGGGGGGGGAGGGGGGGGGTGTGAGGG
>VZRQ01006970.1:69676-107065 GCA_013397975.1 Machaerirhynchus nigripectus
AGCAGGAAGGGAAGAAAGAGAGTCAGTTTATTTATACAAATCCATGAATCCTGACGACAGAGCAGTCATCTGGTGTGAGATTTCACAGTATTTAGAAAATTCCTCTGGCAGATTTTCTATACCACTGAGTAAAGATTTGACCATTTCCCAATCCATTGCAATGAATGCAGTTTGCTTTTGCCATGCTCTGAGAGAGACAATCCAGCCTTCTTTCCAAGAGAGTGTGTGACTGTGAGTTACATGTGGAATCCAGTACCCATTTGTCGTAGTTAGGTACCTATTTATTTTTGGCAGTTGTAGATATTTTGCTTCTCTGACTCCACTGGTGCCCAACAATCACTTTCTTAAGCATCATACGTCACCTGAAAGGCCTAGGAACCTAGGTCCAAGTCAAATATTCCCTTCTTTTTTGTTTTGTTTTGCTTTTTTTTTTTTGCCAGAAGGTCACCAGTGCAACAGCAGCTCCTGGACATGTTGGATTATTTCAGGCAGTCTTATAAGCATACCAACAACAATCTGACAGTTTACCAAGAGGCTTTTTTTTTACTCCTAGAGAATAATTGAAACCAGGCGAGTTAGAAAACTAAGTTTGAACACCACACACAGAAGATCCTGTTAAAAATTAATCCATGTGAGGTACAGTGACCGCCCTGTGCCGTATCCATGCAGCAGTTCTAGACTTTTAGGTAGGTTACATTTCACCCTGGAGGAGTTATTAACATTTTATCGGACCATGTGCCAAGTTCCAACAGAAAAATGAAAAGAAAATGTTTTCCTCTCCAGCAGGTTAGAAAGTATCACTACTTCTTCACTCTATATTTTAAACAGAACTTCAATTAGTTCCACATTTAAAAAAAACAATTCAGGTTATTTCCCATTTTGCCTGATTAAGGCAAGAACCTCTATAACAAGAATTTTCAGGCACTTTTGCAACTTCCATGCAGTAAGTTAATAGCCTTCACACTGAAGACCAAGTTCTCTTCTCTGCCAAGATCCCTTTCAGGCAATAATTTGGACTTTGGGGGCATTAATAGCCTCTCTGCTTTCTGCAGAATTTCCACAGATCACTGAAGATTATCTCCTTCACCGACAGAACAGCAGGAGCAAGTTTGATGATTAAAATTAAAAGATTCCATTTCAATGCAAGAGAAATTATACCAAACAGTGTCTCAGAAAATAGGTATGTTATAGTCAAAGAGATCTCCTAAGAGAAAGACTGATAAAAAAGACACAAACCCTAAGAAATACTCTCATCTTTCTTTTTAGTTTTTTAAAGCGAGAGGAATTCAAGATTAAAGTCATTCAGCACTGCCCTCCTCACCCCCAGAAGAGGACAAGACCACAAAACAAAGCACAACACTGAATAAGTTGGACAAGTTCCTAGGCAGCAGCACCCACAAAACATCCTTTAGCAGGTTTCAAAGTTAGGCTAGACGAAAAATCACAGCAACACAGAGGCACAGCTTTGTATATGGAATGTTCAAGGAGGGTAAACAGGTGGAGCAAGCAGGGAAACCTTCTCCCTTGGTACCCATATTACTATAAGAACTGTTTACTTGGAGTATTTGATGCCTGGAAAGGCAGTAGCCATTAACCATCATTTCTCAATAGATAAGACTGAAAACTCCATCCAGTGCCACACCAGAAGTGGGATTTGCCATAACCGGTGGCATTCACACTATGCTTGCTTACACAAATAACTCATGGGTCTTCCCACAGGCCTCCTGCATCAAGCTTTCTATCCTAAGCTGAATCACAGAATACTGAACTTTTAAACTGATCAATATAATCATGGCCTAAAAATCCAGTAATTTCAGCCTCACCCTTCATCTTACCCCTTGAGGCGATTTTTCAGAGTTAGATGCACAAATATGGATAAATTGTAAATCCTTGTTTCACACAAGTGCCCTAATCACCAGTGTAGGAGGACGTCTGTAAGTAAAGACTCAGTCCATTATTCCTGGTCAAGTCACTCAGCATAAAATAGGTGGAAATCAAGATTAAATAAGCCAGAAGAAGAGCATAAAAGACTGCAACTCTACATTGACTGTAAGCTACAGTTCCAGTGTACTGGGGGAAAGGATTCATTCTCTTCACCTTCTCCATTAACTGTTTAATTTCAGTACAGAAAATCCTCAAAGCAAAGACCAGAGTTTGGAGCATCACCTTGCAAGTGAGTGGCCTCATCACTGTACACATTAGACAACAGTTGAAAGAGTTTGTTATTTCAGTCAGCTTCAGCTTGTCTCTTCCTATTTTCTAGAAGAGATGATGGCTACTTCTACACAGAAAGCTAAATAATGCCAGAGCCTATTCTCTGTGATAGCAGCTGTTTCAGACTAGCCACATATACAGCAAAAGATTACAGCCAAAAATTGCAAACCTATACATTTCTAGCTGAACCTGTTTATATTATAGCCCTTTAGTCACAGACTGTTGAATAAATCTCAGACTAAGTGGACAGAGCCACCCTTAGACTTCTCTGAAAAGCTGAGGAAGTGAGGGTGTCTCACTGAAGCTCATGACTTACCAGGAGGGACCACGAATGTGTTATGCTAAAATCCATGTAACAGACAGTAGAATTGCTACTGAGATACCCCACTGGCAATATTTGAACAGTGTATTATCTATAAATCTAATATTAATCATCCTCATAATCACTGTGTCCTACTTCTTGCACCTGGCCAAGAACCTTCTCTCAGCTACTCTGCTACTGCTGGTGGGGGCACAATTTATGATTCCTGTTCACTCATTTCTCTGGCAGTCATATACACAGCAATACTGAGCAGTGTAGCACACTGAGCTGCTGGAAGACTGAATTTTAGAAAGGTACCGACATTGCAAAGGTTCTTTACTAACTCATTTCTGGTATTCATGTCTCTTTTTGGAGTGATTAGGAGAAATACACCCATTTGTCTACCATCATCAACATAATTACGTAGTTTTGCTTTGCATCTCTTGGTGGTTTTTTTTTTCCTAGTCATTTAGCTGTTCTGAGCCTACTGATACAAGAAAAAGATTAAAGCAAAAAATTAAATAAATAGATGTGCTTGTTGGGAAACAAGTGAAGAAGACAGGGCAGGCTCTGAAAATAGGATTCCCTAATGCCTGTAACTAAATATTTTAAAACCCTCACTACATGAAAGCTCATCAAAGGGGGATCAGGAGCAGTGTCTCAGGTGGCACACTCTCAACCCACATGTCATTTGCTATTTTGCATCACTCCTTACAACCTGGTTTTAACACTGAAAGACAAATGTCTGGGAGTGAAGACTGATTTGGTGGAATTCACCCTCAATCCAAGAATCTAGCATGCACACTTTCAACTACAACGATTTTCCCTCTCCACGCTGTTCCACACTCCTGCCCACAAGGAAACAGCTGGCCAAGGATCACAGAAACAAACCTCTGCATCAATATCCCATAGGGAGCGCAAACCTTGCAGCAGTGTGTGTATGTTCTTGTAGTCACCACCAATTCTTACCAAAACCAGTGAGGAACATTTGGACTTTATACAGTGGTACTATTTAGCTTCGATTTTGAGCCAAAAAAAAAGATGAGGAAAACAAGAATAGGAAGACCAAGTTTAGAAGAAGACCAATAGGAAGACCAATAGGAAGTTTATCTTTAAACTTCTACCTCAGAGAGCCGTTTTCAATTTTCTCTGGTTGTTCACCCCCCTCAATTAGCTACCATACATTCCCACCACCAATCTTTTAGAAGGAGGAAGGATTTGATTTTGATGAAGATGCAAACAATTTTTAAAAAAATAAAGTCAGGGCACAGACAAAATGGTTGGATGCTACCTCATCCTTAACCAAAAGGCAGGGAGAGCTTCTTTATAAAACAAAGCAGTCAGCCTCCATGTTTTTATAACCTGTTTTGGCACTTGTGAAGTACACCCTCTCTGCAAGGTGCCAGCTCACTGCAGCCACTTCCCTGTTGATCTGTCTGCCACATCTCTGGAAAGGTCAAGTAGGATGAGGGCCTTTTCCAGTGCTCTTTCAAATCACTTCATTCCTTTCCAGAAAGGGCGAAAGCTCTCAGGTGACACACTAATTAATTCAGTCTTTTCAGCTGTGAAAACTGTGACATTTATAATTTATTCTGAAAGAAAAATAAATATAATATAATCCTACTGAAGACATCACCACATCCCTCACCAAAATCTTGTCTTACACTGTTTTCTTCAGACAACACAGGAAATGTGTCAGGTTTACACTTTGTACACGCTTGTATTTTATGCTTGCCTCTTTAAAGGTGGCTTCAGTGCTACCACATACAAATAACATGCATTTATATGAAATAAAATAAGTTACAGTATTTCACAACAGTGTCTACAAACTCTTAAGCAGAGCTATTGCAAACTAGCACTTTGGGACTACTATTGTAGTAATTTCCAAATAGCAAGGGCTTTGATTTCTGCTGCTTCAAAAACAGTACAGTTGCATATTTCAGTCAGCCATGGTGTAAGCTCAGGGTTTTTTTATATTAAAAAAAAAATTTTGTGTTCAGATAGAAAAGTGAAATTTTCCTTCAGGAAATGTGAAGGTGATCCTTGCAAACAAGAGATGTATATAAGAACATGAGCACTGCAGAGCAGTGGAATATAAGGAAGCTTTCAAAGCACTAAATATTTAGACTAATTTCTGATAGATGCCCAGAGCTAAGACTAAACGAAAAAAGACAAATGCAGATTGTTTTTTGTTGTGTTCAAAAGTGCTTTTGCTTTCTTTAGATGCACTCAACAGGTCTCTCTATCCCCCTGGCAGGACAGGACCCTTGCAACGGCTCTAAATGGACAAGGCTCACTGAACTATTAAAACAGATCTAGTTCAGATGCAGTCTGTCCTTCAGACAAAGGGATTCCTGTACACAGTCTGCCTCTGTCAAGACCAGCAAGCAGAGCAATTCTTCAGGAACCTTACCCCTGGGCCAAGGCTGAACAGAACCATTTACCATGCAGCTCCTCAGAGTGGAGGGCCATGACAGCTGTATGGATGCTGGTGCAGGCAGCTCTTGAGTCTAAGTCTCCTTGGTAATAAATATCTCTTACACTTTCAGTGGCTCAGGATGTCCTAGATCCTTTGGAGAAATAACAACCCTTTAATACTAATGGCATTTAAAAATCAGAGTGATTTACTGTAGCTTTTCATCAAACTGCTCTGCTTATATTTCTAGAAAGACTATGTCCTTTCCAGTCTTATGTTTCAAAGTCATCAACTCTTGTCCTTTGCTGTCCCCACAGCCACATCAATTAATTTATTTTAACAGCAGATCAAGCATCAGCCAAGGCCCTATTACTTCTTCTTGAAAGTTATTTCAGAACTTGGGTGCTGTGGTGCTTTAACTTTCTTCAATGTTTACTAATCTTATACCAAGCAGTTCTGGGCCCAACATCTTATCCTGTAGCTTAAACAGGCTTTCTTCTATCATAAAGATTACCAATTTGATGTACTTCAAATTGTTAAACTTTTTGTTTAACAGTTTGAATTTAAAATGTTTTTCAGTCTAATCTTGCTAAACTAAGCCAAGTCCTTTCAAGAAAAGCTTTCAAATCCCTAAATGCCTGACAATTTATTTGGATTTGAACTCATATTTCCTGATAATGGCCACTGGAAGTGCCTGTCTGTCATCTTAGAACCATATCTGCCTTTCCCATGACTGTACCAGTGCTGGTGGCCTAGTTGGTTGACAATCAGCTAATACATCCTCATTTGATCAGTTTTGTCCCTCAAAAATTCTTATTCTTCCCAGCTTTTTACATAGCAATGCACAAAATAGTTTCACTGCTATAACTACAGTTTTCATTTTTTCTGATCTATACACTAATCTTCCTACATTAAGCAGTATTTCCCAAATTTTATCAGAATTCTACAGCTGGAATAAGTGAAAGCACTTTTAAGAGTCCCAAAAGTCCCTGCTTGCAAAAATACACTGATAGCATCTTTTCATTCATAAATTTTGCCTTGGAAAAGGATCTTTCAAAGAATTGTGGAATAATTTAATTTAAAAGGGATATCTAGATATCATTTGATCCCACCTCTCACTCAGAGCAGGGTCAACTTGGACATTAGACCTGAGGACTCAGGCTCATCTCCAGCAGAATTCTGACCTTCTTCAAGGATGGAATATTATCTCCAGACAACTTGATCCAGTGTTTGACACTGCTCGCTTTGAAAAAAACACTTAATAACACTAATTAGAATTTCTTTTGTTGCAGTACATGTCCCTCACCTACCCTCCTACCACTGTGCACTCCTACGTGTGGTCTGCCTTCCACCAGTTCCACATTTTTCTACTAATTTGAGTCTTCTCATGTAATTATTTGCACCCTAGGATACAAGTGATACAATCAAGAGGACGACTAATAAAAAACAGCATGTAAGCCTGACACAATGTACTGTTAGTAAACATATACATCACATTTTATCTTGTTTTCTATTTATGTGCAAGTTCACACATATTCTTACTTCAAAGTTGGTTATAAAGGCTTCTATATTTTGGCAGTCAAACAGGCCTGTAGCAATATGGATTACACTTCTTTGATCAGTAGCATATGTACTATTTTCCTATTATTTTAGGACAGCATCTAAGTTTATTAAATCAGATTAACTTCTTTTTCCAAACATTCTCATAGAAAATTTTGATTTTAGCCTCATTTAACTGTGTTCTAACTGTACTTTATTGCATTACTTAACTAAAAACTAAGGCAAATTGCTCGCTCTGTTCCGCCCATTTCTAGCCCATTTCTACTGCACAGTACCAGTACATCACCCCTCCTTCTCTTTATTTACTGTGCCTTCAAAGCACACCATCTACAGCAACTTTTGTCCAACTGTCAGTCCACTTAATAGGCCACATTAGTTATTTACACTTTAGGTTTAATTACTTTTACCTACTTCAGCTCTTCCCCTTCTTTTTACTCATCAGGTCCTGTAACTATTGCCAAAGATAAAATACCTCCAGATGCCTCAGCTGCAAAGGCTCCACCTTTACATCAGCACCCAGCTCTCAAATAGTGTGTGAATTATCACCAAACCAAGCAAAAACCCACAGGGATAAAATAGTGTACCCTCAGAAAAGATAATTAGCTCTTCAGCAAGAACAAATTTCATCTATGCATCCTTATTTACTGTTTTCTATTCCTCAGTCATCTCAGTAATTGCCAGATATTTGGCTTTCTAAAGCTTTTCCCTCAGCTGGCTCTGCCCCATTTACCTTCAGCATCCAGCTCTATCAGCAAAGGTAGGGAGTCCCTGCATGCCAGCTGCAAGGTTATTAGTTTATTCATAACACATAACCCTCAAAAGGGAACTAAATCTTTATCAAAACCACCATCACACAACAAACCAGCAAATTTTCTTTACCCAGAAGCAAAGCAGGGGACAGGGACCAGGAAAAAGGAGGATGCAACATCCTAATTGTGAGCCTGTTGCTGTACGGGCGTACCTGTCAGGCATCCCTACACTTGACCATCACAGATGGAGCAGGACAATAAACAAAACACCTTGTGCTGATTACACAGCAAGGGTCAGGAATGCTGAGGATGCTCTCCCCGCCAATGCAGGGTGTAACCAGAGAGGTGGACCAAGTGTCCTGCTTTCGCCACGTGGGAGCTCAGTCCAGGCCCACAGGCCCCAACAGTACTCACCACTTCACAACATTATTTCTGTAATTCTTGTTGACGCATCTCTGCACAATTATGCCCATCAATGTTCCACAGCCAGACTGATGCTTCCAAAAGCTGGTGGACATGGTGACCATGCACTGCGAAGTATTCCACTGCCTGCAGTACATGTGCAGGAGGTGCACCGGCTCTGAGGGGTGTCAGACTAGGTGAGCACATGCTGCAGAGCTACATGCCCAAGAAATGCTGCCAGTTATCCCATCACATGGTCAGAGCTGCTGTTCCAGAGAGCTGCCAGTTCCCAAGAGGTCTGGGCTACATGGAGAGTCTTCAGACTTCATGTGGACACAGTTTCTAGTGACTTTCTACCAGCTTCCTGGCCCCTGAAAACATGGGACTGCAAAACTAAACTGGTACGTTTTGGTTCTCTTGCTTTTTGAACTCCCCTTGCTCCCTAGCTCCATGACAAAGCCTATTTCTATTCCCAAGGACATTAAACCTAGTGCCATGACTCTGAATACAGAAGTCTCACCATTACTTATGTTACAGGATTTCACAGTTGCCTTTAAGTTCCAACATTCTCCAACACTGTTCCCAACTCCTAACTGTTTACTCAAACTTATGTTTTCTCCCCAGACCACTGGGACAATTTTAAGAGCTCATGCTACTTTTCCCTCCTAATCTTGCAAATGAGATGATGCTTAAGAAGTTTTTATTTCCCTCCCCTCCTCACTTCTTTACCTTAGTTAAGTGTTGGAGGAATGGGAGCAACCTCACCTCTTTCTGAAATGAGCTGGTAATACTTTATTCCCTATTTCTCTCCCTTGTCATGTATGTTGTCAACTGCACCTGATCACAAAAGAATTTAAGGAGCGTTTTGCTAGATTTATGTGAAATAAGAGTTACTGACCTCTCCTTAAGGCAGGAATTTTCCCCTGTTCAGCATTCAGAACATATGGCCAAACCTAAAGCTTAAATCTAAGGGAAGCTAAAGTTCTAAAACACTTATGGCAAACACTATTAGCAAACACTTATGAGCTTATGGCAGATACTGCATCTTGAACCAAGTTACAAATTAAACTTTTATGGTCTCTCAAAAAGTTTGTAAATTAAACTTTGTAGTACAGAACTAGACAAAACAACATCAGTTTTAGCCACTAAGAAGTGTAATACAGAATGTAAGGTATTGCCTCCTGGTTTGTTTTTTTATTGTTGCAGGGCACTCTGAAGTATATCAGTAATTTCAGAAATAGGCAAGCTAAAGTTACTTTCGCCATTTCTTTTGGTTATACTCTTCACTAACGCAATCTGGCAAAAATGTTTTGCACCATCCTTTTTTCAAGATACAATCTGAATGCATTACAATAAAAGCTTTAATTTATTAGCATAGTTTTGCAGAAGATTATTTTTATATATATGAATTCTGAATGTCCTCATCAATAGACAAATTACATAATATATAGTAAGAGTTTTTAAGGGACACTAAGTCAAAAACCTTAAAACATTTTCATCAACAGAATAATCAACCTTGTAATACATTTGTCACCAGGGTATTACTGACTTTCTAGTGAAAAACTGACACCTAAAGTTAAACACTAAAAAGAAGGTAAGTGATGTGCTCAGATTCCAAGAGTAGATAATACGATAGCCCAGACCTGATCCCATGATTCCCAGATGCTGAATAAGAAACCTGAGCACTTCTGCGCATCTGAGGATTGTGAGATCTTCCCATGAGCAGGAAGTGGAGAAAATAAATGCAAACAAGATTAGGTCCACTTCCCCAGTGAACAGAAATACTCCCAGATTCACTGAAATGCCTTACTAAAAAGTCTCAACCATACAGACAATTTGTTGAAAATGGATTGACAGTGGTTACAATTTCTGACCTAGATCTCAGCACAGAAGTGGTTTTTTATCATGTGAACTTTATGATTGCTCTGTTAAGCATTCTTGTGGAAAAGATGCACTGGCAAAATTTAAGCACTCTTATTTCATCTACTCACCATCTGCATAAGTAACAATTTCCATTTGTCAAAAGGGATTAATACATTGCTTTTGTGTGACTGCAAAGACAAGCTGGCAGTTCACTCCATGATTTAACTATAGTAATTTGATGTACTTCATGCTGATCGCTGTTTTATTGTACTTTATTGTATTTGTTGATACTTTAAGTACTGCCAATTGGGCAAAAGGACATAAACTATAATACGCAGAAGGCAAACTATCATTTGAATCATCATTTATATCTCTCAGTTTCAGTGAAGTGTTTATGAAACACTTAAAATCTAGGGCTAGATCTTCTGTTTCTACAAATCCATGCTGCTCCATTGGCTCCAATCAATGATTTATGGTCCTTCAGGATCAGGCATAATACTACTAATTTTGCTATGGTTTGTAGAGATAGGAAAATCAAAGAGATTGCCTTATTACATCCTTGTGAGTACAGAGATTTTTAGCTGGTAAATGTGCTGTAATAGAGGAGTTAAAACCAATACCTGTGAAATGGGATGCAGTTCCTTTAGTGGAGGGCAGGAAGGACTTTTAAACATTATAGAAATTAATACTTTGCTTTCTTACGCAGAGAGTCAAAAATAATTAGTTACACTAAGACCTCTGTAAAGTTGCTTGAATGGATTAATTTGAAAAAAAATACAAAACTGTTCATGCCACAACAATTTAATACATCTACTCACTCCCCTTGTGCCATTCCCATTCTTTTATGTAATTATTTACGTTTCTGTAATTATTTGCAGGATGTGTGAAGAACTTCATGACTTACTTTCCTACTATTTTATATGCATTATTTACCAAATCATTAAATATTTAGAAATATTAAGTCATGCTAGGGGTTTTTTAGGGGGTTTTTATTGGTTTGTTTGTTTTTTGGGGGTGTTTGTTCATGTTTTTTAATTATCTCAAACATCTAAATTTTTCAGGCTATTTTGGTGCCTAGAATGGTTTCAGTACTGTAGAGTAAATTTTATTAAAGTTACTCTTCTTATTTTGTTCTACACAGCAAGCTTTAATGCCTTTCTCTTCTATGCTAGGATCCACCATATATCTCAATGAGAAAATCCAATGCTGTATTGTGGGAAGAGATACCTTACATCAGCAGCTGTCTTTCTTTTAGAGATGAAACAAGGAGATAGTCCAGTTCAGAAAATGTAGGTGGTCAACTCTCACTCCCAAATGAGTCAAGTTCTGTGTTAAGGCTGAAAAGTTGCTGAAAAGTTCTCTCTCAAAGTTAAAACAGATCGTGTCTACAGTGAGTAGAACTGAGTGAGTAGTGAGTAATGAGTCCAGGAAACTGAACAACTTGCCCAAAAGGAGAGCCGGAAGAGATGACTACAAGAGTTTACTATCTACCCAGATTGTCAGTGAACTTTACAGCCAGGAGGAGTTGAATAAATTTAACTTCTCCTTCCTTCTGCTGGAGGAGGAACTCAGTAGTTGAAACAGAATGATAAGTCATCATTGTATGTTATGCTGCTTGCTGAGATTTTGAAGGTCTTTGAAGACAGGGAAGATTCACGCATGTAAACTGGTATTATTATTAGGTTTCAACTGCAGATGGCAGCAAACCCCCAAATATATCTGTAGCCTCACCCTGGTAATCCTCAATCCACATACAAAGAAGAAAAAAACATTTTCTAACATATTAGAAAGAAACAAAACTATTTTAAAAGAAGAGCACATTTGCTAAATTAGAAGGTGACACAGCTCACAGAAACATGCAGATTTTTTTACAAACATCCAAATGTCAGAGGATGATGAGAGGTGACAGCTCTCCCAGTGAAGGTGCCAATCACTTGCATAAAGTCACAGAATAAATAACAGAGAGCATGGGCTGTACATTCTCCCTGCCTTCTGCCAGGCCCTCTAGCAGTCCCTGCAGCTCTGCAGTCAGCAGCAGGAGGAAGAAAGTCTAGTAGAAAAGGACACTTATGTGTCCTTGCCTCATTTTTTAATACAAAACGACTGGGGGGCATCTACTGAGGACACTGTTACTGAGATAAATAATAATCAATAATACTACTAATAATAATCAAAATAATCAAAAAGGAGCCAGCCAAATTTCTGGCCAGAAGACTGGCCTCAGCATCTGTACACTGGGAGCAGACCAAGGGGAGACAATCCACATCTGGCTTCACAGGGGAAACAGATGGTGTGACAGAGTGCATGGGCCACAGCGAGGGATGGGCTTGTACAGAAATCACTGAGTTGGGGAGGTGCTACATGTACCACTGGCAGGACCCTTGCAACAGAGCAGGAGGATGATCTGAATGTATTTAAACCCAGCAGCTTAGTGGGTACATTAGTGAAAAGGTGATCTTGAAGACAAGGAAGAGTTTCACCCCAGGATACAGCCTAAATTGTGCTTTCCTAGAGTGTATCTGAGTGTATATATGAAATTGTTTCATGGCCTTGGGCTATGAGGACATGCTTGTCTCATCATTTCAACATCTGCCTTTTTGTTTCCCTACTTTTCTGAGACAACTTACAGTAGTAGGTATGCAACATTCAGTCCATCACTGAAACAAAGGAGCAGTGAGACAATGTAGCTGTAAACATTAATCAAATCAGGTCTCATATTTTAACCCACATGAGGGGAATTTAAGACTCATTTTTACTATCCTCTTACACAGGGGGAGCCCTGAGTTCATGCACCACTGAAAGGCAGGCCAACAACTTCTATTTGTCCATGCTGTTGAATATTGTTTCTTCGTATTCAGACAGGCCTATACAGATTTAAGGCACATATCCGCTCTCTCCTAAACCATTAGGTAATAGTTATAGGTAACTATTAGCAAAGTTAATCATTGTAGGTTATTTGATCATGTTTCTTTATTGTTTTTTCCATTCCGTTTTACCGATGCGCCTTCCTTTCCCTCTTACGTGCACACCTATCATTTTCCCTAGCACAGTGGGTATTTCTATTTAAACTTCCTTTAGGTTTATTTCCTTTTCTTTTTTGAAGGCCAGGAGATCACAGGAGCCTTAATGTGCCTTACCCATATGCAAAGCATTATCAAAATGCAATTTGTGCCTTGAAAATCCAGTTTGATTTCAGAACTCATATAACAGGGCTTTAAACCCGTCAGCTGAGAAACAGGCCTATGGGCTGGTTCTCAGCACTTATGCACGGTTTCTTTGCAGCTTCCTCAGCACCAAATACATCCTGTTAAGTATAAGAAGATAACAGGTGGAAAAAAATACTGAAGTCAATCCCAGAATTGCTGCTGAAGTTAGTGCAGTGAGGATTTCATACTAAATCTGAAACCCAGCGACTCTCTGACAACTGGTGCAACAGCTCATTTTTTTCTTCCCAAATGAAAAGAAAGCATGCTGGTAGAAACTCAGCAGGACTTTGGAGCTGCTGCTTCCCAAATAAACTTTCTGCTTTTAATCCACTTTTTCTTGGTATCTTGCCTCAGCGTGACTCCTGAGGATAGAGTCCAGCAGGAACCGAGACTTGGGAGCTCTGTCTGCCCATGTCAGTGCTGCTTCTGTAACAGGAGGAGGGTGAAAGGCAAGAGCAGCCACATCTTTTGGGTGGCTATTAAGAGTGATGGGAAGAATGATTCAAGAAGGTTTCCTTTGGAAATGTCAGGGTCCTGTGGGAACCCATAGGTTATAATGGACCTTATGGCCATTATAATGGCCCAGGAGCCCCATTTCAGCTTGGCGTGGGGGCTGGCAATCCCTGTCTGGGTGTTGCAGAAGCAGTGCCAATCTCCCACCTCTCTCTCTGGCCCCGCCACCTGGATGCCCATGGACCTATTTCTTCCTGGATGGACTCTGTGGTCATATGTTGCAGCTTGTTTCCAGTCTCTGGCCCTGTCCCTTGGATGAACTTTGGACCCTTTGTCATAGGCTTGTCTCAGGTCCTGCCCCCAGCCCATTCTGCTTTAGCTCCTGACAGGAGTTCCTAGATTGTCCCTGGCTCTGGTTCTTCACCTTCCATCTCAGGGGCTGTCATTGAACCCCATTAAGTCCCCCAGCTCTGCCCACTATAGTCAAACACACCCACCCATGAGGACATGGCTAGCACTGGGGTAACCCTCAGGACACAGCTCACCTTCCCATAGGGAGCGAGCAGCTCTCATTGAGACTAGACAAGAAAAAAAACAGGGAAAGTATTTCTATTTGATTATGAAGAGCTACCATTTTTGCTTCCTTATGAGCTCTCCAAGGAAAGGCAAGGAGACCTTACTCCTCACATTAGAGTTGTGGGACTGCTGTAGGAAGGGCTCATAGTGAGTGGATAATGAGAAGTAAGAAGCTCTGAAGTTTCATTAGCATCTTTGCGGGTAGTGTCGACTTCTGTCATCGCTGTGTGATATGGGACATTCAAGGAAAAACCCCATCTGCATCTTGAACATCTTTAAGGTTCATTTGGGGAAATCTGACTTCATTTCCATCTGCGTGGAGTTGAACAAATTGATAGAACTGCAAAAGTGACAACTCTTTTTACTCACTGGACAGTACTGTGAGACTGCAGTTTCTTGAGGATCATTAACACTAATGTCTCTACACTGAACTTGCACTACCTTGTTTTATATCCTATAATAATTCTGCAAGTTCTACAGACTTGAGCTTATTCAGTAAACACCAGGGCTCTAGTAAGGAAGGAAAAGCACAACTTTTGTCAAACCTTCCACTGAATGCTGGCAATCTTCAGATATGTACCTTTCCCTCAGTATATCATGGCAACAAATTTTTTTTTTTTTAATCTCTTTCCTGGTATGTGTTTTAGCAGCAGTGACCTTTTTCGTTTCTTTAAATACTGCCTTCCAACTGCTATGCACCAGTGTATGTGGCTTTTTGGGTGCAGGACTCTTCCAGAGGCTATTCATTAGGTTGAAGTGCTTCACATTTTGAAAAGCAACTCTAAAATGTGTTCTGCTTAGAATACCTTTCCCTAAAATGAATAAGGTGAGCAGATGCAATGCAAATGCACATCTCAACATTCCCTGGGAAAACTAAACAAAAACAGAATAAAATCTGTATTAAAACTGAGTAGAGCTGATGCAAGGTTTTTTGCTGCCCTAGGCAGATCAAAATTGCTGTCCTCTTTCCTTATCAGCACTCGCTCTCTTTCAAAATTTTCCACCCTGTCCTGTGCAGCTGTTACCTCTCTGGGCTCTGACAGATGCCCTCTGGCAAATCTTGCAGGGACATCCAAAGCCTCTGCTCTGCACTGCACTGTCCCTGTGCCAGGATATGCTGCTCCAGTAGCAGCAGTGGGAAAAGAGAATGTGTGTCTGTGTTCGTAGTGCCCTGACCAAGAGCCTAAGCAGCCAGGACAAACCCAAGCAGTGGGCACCCTAACTGGAATTAGCAATAAAGAAAAAAAGTATGCCTCAAAAATTACAATAAACCTATTAAAAACCTGTTAAAAACTACAGTCTTGGTCTTACTGGATCAGTCCTCGGTCCCTTGTCTTTGACCCTCAGTCACCTCATTTGCAGTATGCATGCCCCTGACACAGTAGTGGAGAAATGCCAACCTAAAAATGGTGAAAGGAAAGGTGTCATGACACACACAGGATACATACAGACCCAGGTCACACCTAACAAATTACGGGTAGACAAAACAGGTTCCTACTTACATATCTGCAGATGTAAAAATGCAACTACTTTTTTTTCTGGGTTGACACAGACTTCTGAAAAAATTTCCTTGAAAACAAAACAACTGGTTCCTTCTGAAGCCCCCAGGCTCTTCATCAGAGCCTCATTACAACACCAATTAATGGATTTAAGCACAGGTATCCCTGGCTGTGAAGAGCAGCAGAAGGGCAGCACATGCCTTCCCCAGAGAACATGTTTTGAAAAAAGACAGTCTGATACTCCCATATTTGTAATTTTAGTGTTATTTATATTCTGAATACAATCTGTGAGACTGGGTAGCCTATAAGGCAATTGCAGGTATTATTTCACTGTATTTCCTGTAAAAATTACTGTATTTTTATTTAATTATTCTTGCTGTGTCTTGTAATTTTTTCAGAGTAACTCTATGGAAATTATAACTATGAATTTATAAATAAAACAGCCTCAGGGAAGCTGTGGTTTAGTATGTATGAGGCAGTAAATACAAACAAAACATTTTCTCTTAAAATTCAGTGTATCTTATATGCTTTTCCAAAAAAATGCTTGGATCTCTTAGAAACACATAAACATATCACATTCACTCCCCAACATTTTTTGTGCCAGAAATACACATTTTCCCTTTTCTTTTCTTTCTGTTTTGTGCGGATTTACAGTTAACTTACTGTATATGCCATTTATTTATGTATGTTTAGCATAAGCACGTTTATGCATATCCATTGGCACTTTTTAAAAGGAAGCCTTACAGTACCTGGAAGCCACATTGCTCACAAGATGGATTTTTTAGAAAAAACTGCCTTATTTGTAGCTGTCAGCACTTATATGTTCAAGGGTGCATCTAATTCTTTTGCCTACAGACAGTGAGTCAGAAACACAGCCAGGCCTGCAGTCTGTAAGAAGGTACACAGGTCACAGAACACTTTCCCTCCCAGGACGACAAAAACCTCCCCTCTTCCCATCACATTGCTCAGTGGATGACAGCATTAATGTCCCGGAGACTGGGATGAGAGCTTGGAAAGGCAGGAACACGCTGGGAGGTATTGCTGTGAATGCTAACTTGAGCACAGACTTCAGTGCTCTTCCATGTGTTTCAGTAGGCAACCAAGGAACATGCTTCTCCTGGGTTATCTTTCAAGCTCAGTGGACACACATCAGAGGCCCACAGGCATTGCCTCTGGGAAGAGAAAGCACCCAGCAGGAGGGATAGAGCAGTTCACACATTGCAGAGCTCTTGTCTCTGGCTGCTTTCACTTCCAGGCTTTTTCACGCAACAGAGATCTTTCGGTTAATATACCGTATCACCCTGAAATGCAATTCCTTGGCAGTTTAAACAAACCTAGTTGGGTGTGTATGTGACCAGAAAGGAAGCTGGCTCAAGACCTGGACTGTTTGTAAATTAATTTTACTTAGCACAAAACAGCAGTTAGTTTTTGGCTGATCCCCAGACCAATGCAATTTCCATGTATGTCAATGTCTCCAGGAAGAAGGTGCGGGAACATGCAGCCAGGAAAAAGAACACAGGACTGCAGCAGCTTAATCCTGGTAAGCCTTGACTGACACAAAACAGTTTGACTTCCAAGACAATTCAAGACAACTCAAGTCAGATGCTGCAATCCTACCCATAGCTTTGCGTTGCTCTCATCCTGCCACCCAAAGTGTTTGTATTGACCTTTTGATGTGTCAGTTTGGAAGGCTCTCTTCACAGAAATTTAAACCAGTAAGAAAAGTGTACAGTTCTCTGCTCCTTTTACTACCCCAACTATCTCACAAAGGGGTGAGAAAAATTCCTATGCCAAGGGAAAGAAAGGCGAGGGCGTGCAGCCTAGGGAAGGAAGGAGATGCCACGGGATCTGTACCAGCACTAACCTAGCCTGACCTCAGTCACTAAGGAGTTGCACACCCAAGCTGTGGTAAAATGAACACCTTAAGCCAGCAGAGACTGGCAGTGCTACCAAAAGCAGCACCTCTGTCACCACCGAGCCCCCAGCCTGGGGCCCTCACAGCCTTCTGTGCTGCTCTCCAGCAAGTCACAGAACTGATCCAGGTTATAAAAGACATATTTTCCAAGATGACTTTTCTATCAGAGACTGTGTTATATTTTTTTCATAATGAAGTGCAAATTCAGTGCTAAGCTGTGGAATTTTTTGTGCCTTTCTAATTTTGCCCTTTGCTCTGAAATGAGTACATTTAAATGGCCTCCACAGCAAGAACTCTGTGACTGGAGTCCATTAAAAAGTTCATATAGAAGTAGTACCCTACTGTCATGTTCAAGGAATATATTTTGAATATTTTTTAACATCCATTGCCTAAAATTTAACAGCATCAAGAAGTTCATTTTGGCATCTATATTAAAATGCAGTTTTAGAAGATATGGCCACATGGCATTTGTAAAATAATGCAGCTATGCATTTGCTGTAACTGTAAGCATACTTGAGGCATTTTATACCGATTACTTAATCCTGTATACCTACATTAACTTCATTGTGTTAATGGTCCAGTGTATTTCTAGTTACTTAGCTGTATTACTCTCAATTTCATTCCTCAAGATTATATTTAAATAACATTAACACAGCCTAAGCACCACGTATTCATTTTGGGTTAGCTATACAGCACTCCTTAGGTAAAAAAGCAAGAGGTTAGGCAGTGAACTGTGAAACTAACTTGCACAAATAGGTGACCTATATTTGCCTGAAAATTTTCATTCCTTCTTCTTTTTCTACATATAATTTTAACATATTCTGTACTTTCCACCTATGTGACTTCCATGAGCACTCCATAGGAAAAGTCCCACATAGTATCACCAGACATTATACTTTCTGCGTCAGATACAGAAAAGATGTGTATGATGTTAGAATGTGCATAAATCAAAGGGTGTGTGATTATATGTACTGACAACAGGATGTGATTTTCTTGATAGCTGTGTAAACATATAATCTATCCTTCCATGTAAAGATGCAAGGATTTTCTAGTGAAACCTTTTTTCCCTGTTGCCAAAGGCAGCTCTGAGGAGGAGGTCTGTACACTTCAAACTTACACACATGAACTCAGGCTGGCTGGAGCTACCTGCTGCTTGCAGGAATTGGAGTCACCCCAATGCAGCTGACAAGTGAGCATAGTGTCAGGCACACTTCCTTATTCTGCCCAGGAGCAGCCCCCAGTCAAGGCTCAAGCTGGTGGTCAGGCAGCCAGATTTCGCTTTATCCTCACTTATTCGCTTTATCCTCAGCCGTGTCAGCTGAATATAGAACACAGAAGAACTCCACGTTGATATAGGTAGACATTAATATATATGAATATATATATTAATGAATATATATATCATTCTAGAGTTTCATTTTGAAGTTCTTTCTCTCAGTTCCTCAGATTTTTAATTTGCTTTGCAAAAGTCACTAGGTACTTTTGAAGTTCCCAGAAAATTCTTCCAAGCCTCCTAACCCCTGAAATTTATAGCTCTGTTTGTTTCCCCATTCTTTCTCTAAGCATCTGAATTCCAAATGCTTCAACAAGTCTTTTTTTTTGAAACCGTGTGCTTCATTAGTTTGATAAACAGATAAAACTGCATAAGTAATACATAATTTTTGAAGTCTTATAGTATTACAAAATAGAAACTAATGTTCCCTTTAACAAGAAAATACATTTGTTAAGGTTATTTCATGCCACCTTTTATTTTGCAGTTTTGGCTTCTTAACTGCATCTATACAGTCTGACATGCTTTTTAACTTTTAGTTTTAAGAAGTTACAAGTTACTTATGGGGAAAATCATTATGCCTGTGACTGCATAGCTATGTCCATTTGATGGCATTTCAGTCACTCATAAACTCAGAACATTACTGACACCACTGAGTAGTGCAATTGAAGCTTTCCATTTGCTTTTTTATCATTCAGGCAAAATGTATGCACACATTAACTAAAGCCGTTGCCTCTTTTTTTCAGCAGTATGTCAGAAATCAAGTTGAAGCCTTTATCTACTATTGTCTTCTCTCCATGCATCAGATGTACAATTATCAGAAGATACAAATTATGTGCATCAGTGGGCAAGGACGCGATTTTCTATAAGAATAGCTGTAAGTGGGTGGATGGCTTTAGCAATGACTGAACAAACTAAATTGTAGTGTACTACAGCAATGAGCAATCAAAGAACAAATTTTGGAAGCCTTCAATTGTTTGTGCTAAAACTGTGTGGGATGCCTCAGCTCAGAGAGAGATACAGTCCTGAATTCATAAAAATTTCCTTTCTCTTCTCTTCACTATCTGGCCACTCCTTTCTCATTTCAGATGGACCTGGTGGTTACTGTTTAGAAACAAGAGGTGCTGGAAAGGATTGGTGACGATCCCAGCTGGAGTAAGCAAGTCATGACCGGACAGGGGCTTCATTTCAGCCCTTACAGCCATCACATTTGGGAAGTGTTATCCATAGCACACAGGCATTTGCAGGATTCCCACTGTAGTGAGATGACCCTGGCTGGATGCCAGGCACCCACCAAAGCCACCCTATCACTCCCCTCCACAGCTGGATGGGGGAGAGGAAATATAACAAAGGGTTCACGCGTTGAGATAAGGAAGGAGCGAGATCACTCACTCAATACTGTCATGGGCAAAACAGACTTGAATTAGAGATATTAATTGAATGTATTACTAACAAAATCAGAGCAGGATAATGAGAAGTAAAATAAGACCTCAAAAACACCTGCTCCCCACCCCTCACTCCTTCCCAGTTCTACCCCCCAACCCCCAGTTGCACAGGGAGACAGGGAATGGGGGTTATGGTCAGCTCCTCACATGTTGTTACTCCCACTGCCCAGGGCGAGGAGTCCTTCCTCTCCCCCTTCCCATGGGTCTCCTCCCACCGGAGACAGTTCTCCATGAACTACTCCAATGTGAGTCCATCCCACAAGCACAATCCTCCACAAACTGCTGTAACCTGCCTCAGTCTTCCATGGGATGCAGCCCTTCAAGGACAGACTGCCCCGGCATGGGTCCCCCATGGGGTCACAAGTCCTAATCAGGAAGCCAGCTTCAATGTGGGCACCTCTTTTCACAGGTCTGCAAATCCCTGCCAGGAGCCTGCTCCAGCACAGGCCTCCCATGGGAGGCTGGAGGGAGCACTAAGTTTTGCCATGGCACTAAAAAAAGTCTCTCTTACAGTTTTATTTTAACTCTGGCTGAGAAATTTCATATCCATAAGCATCTTATGAATATAAGCACTTTGAAAAGAAGGACTGAAACCCTAATGTGGGGCTTCATGAAGGAAACCAGTGTCAAGAGGAGCGAAAGGCTGCTATTGCTCATAGTAGCCACTGTCAGCAATATGTGTTACAGATTAGGCTGTTTCCTAAACTGCTGGCTTCAGGTACAATCCAATGCTGAAGTCCTGTGGGGACACAATATAACTGTTTTCTAGATGAAGTCAGTTCTGTAACCCAGGGTGCCATCATTTCTTCTACGCAGAATATAAAATATTATCCATGGGTGTCATAGGCAAAGAGGTCATTGTGGCTAAAAAATTATTCCATTTGCTTCCTTTGCCTTCCTTGATGGCTGTCATATCACTGTTCGTTGTCAGGAGAGACGAACCCAAGTGTTACCTGCACCTCTGTGGTACCTGGGTTCAAGATCTGTCTACTTGTGCTCACATAAACATGACACGAATGTAGAGAAAAGATTGACCTTTCTGGGGCTCTCCCATGTAGTCTTTACTGAAAAATGCCCACTGTATTCTGCTCCAGTCTTCAAAGCCTTAGTGGTCTACATATTAATATATAACCAGCCTAAAATGGGCACAAAATTTCCTAAAATAATTTCTTCTCTTGTCAGTCAAGGAAAGAAATAATTCATTCACCATGGACCAACAATGTTCACTGAGACAGAGCAAAGACAGCCCCAGGTTACTGAAGTGACCTAGTTTCATCCTATATATTCACCACAGAGCAGCAGTAAAAATTCTCTGACAAGTCACAAGAAAGACTGAAATTTGAAAGTGGTAAATAAGAAGTTTTATAGCAGGAAGAGACAGCCAAATGACACAATTACTTAAAAAAATATTGTAATACTACCTTAGAGAAAAAAAAGGGGGTTTTATCACTGCAAATGTTTGCAGTGGAAACTTTGTTAGTCAGCAACAGTTCTTCACATCCCTAAATGAATTAATTCTTGCTTCTATGGGAATTAGGAACATGAGGCTGACAGGGTGTCTCAGCCAAAGTTATCAGAGAGATCCCATCTACTTTGTGGTGATATTTCTATTATGAATTTCCTCTGCCAAACGCTTACAAAAATAAGGGAGAAAGTTTACATCAAGCTGTAACTGGTTTTGTAGTGTACCAATGCAGTATTTAATATTTTAGAAAAACACTATTAGTTTTGTCCTGAATTTTGCTGTTGCCAAGAGAGAGCAGAGCAGGTGACTCTCCCACTCTCTCTGTTGTGAAGGATTGTTTATGACATTACTTTCTTGATGAGAAAGATGTTATTTTGGTAACCTTATTTTAGAGGCCTAATTTAATCCTGTGTATTCTGGGCTGTCTAGCAAATATTATACAGGGCTATGAAGCATCAGCTCTACAGAAAGTGGCATCTTGCACCTTATGTGATGACTTTATATGAAGGCTTTTCTGCTGTACTGGTCAAGCTCCACTTTGGTGTCATCCTGCACATCTGGGAAGGAAGCACTTCTTTTAGTTGTGTAATATCTTTCTGTGTTATACATACAGGATATCTGTCTGAGAAAGAACTCTTCCCATCATCTTTCCACCTCCCACAGACAGAATTAAAGGAAAAATGCTTTCCATAAGACTTAATACAATTAAAAACAATCCGTCTTTTGATTTTTGCTCTCCTCCTCCTCTCGTTCCTCAAACCCTGGCGATAGAATTACCTCAGTTCTTAAATTAAGAGAAGCAAAGTCACAGACAATAGCTGTGTTTTGTCAAATAATTGTTTGATTAATTTTATTATTTTAAGGCTATCGTCTGTTGTTTCAGATATCGTCCTTTGCTAGGAAGAGAGAATGTTTATCACTTAGGATGATGAGTCAGCTAGTATGAGATGTGCTAAAGGTTGCAGGATAAATGCTGCAGCAGGATATAATGCTGGTTAACCCAACAGCCACATGCCAAGAGTTCAACCAGTCCTAGAAAAGGCAAGGAACCAGAGGGAGGGCCATGTCAGATAACCCTTAAATAAAACCAAAACCAAAACCATAAATAATGCAAGCTAGTGCCTGTTCCTAATGCTTTCTTTTGGAGCTAGTCAGAATGGATTTGCAAATGCCTTGTTGGAGCGTGTTCAGCCTGGAGATGAGAGGGCTTAGGGGGGATCCAACAGCAATGTGCTAATACCTACATGGGAGTTACCAAGAAGATGGAGTCTTGTAGTGGTGCACAGCAGAAAGATTTCTGACAGTGGCATAGATGGAAACAAGAGAGGTTCAAACTGGGTGTAAGGAAAAACTTTCTGAATGTGGACAGTCAGGCAGTGGAGCAGCAGGCTGCCAGGGGAAGCTGTGCTGCCTCCATCACTGGAGGTTTTCCAGCCCTGACCAGGCAAAGCCTGGCCTCACAGCTGAGCCTGTTTAAGGCAGAAGGTTGGTCCAGAGACCCCCTAAGGTCTCCCCTAACCTGAATTACTCTACCAAAGCTTAGAATTACAAACCTGTCTGGATGTTATTACTTTGTGTTGTAACTACTTAGCTGAAAAATATTTGAAGTAAATTGTCTTTTGGTTTAATAAAGAGATTTTTAGCTGATGTGGTCTATTGACTTTATGTCTAATATTAAGATTCCACAAGACATTCTAAGAGACATTGTATCAGAGAATGGAATTGTCATCAGTAAAAAATGGTTTGCTCTAACACCTGGCGTTCCATGTGTAACTCTGTCTTTTCCTTGCAAGTAGCATGGAGAAGTAAAATGCATGAAATTAGTTTTGCATATAATAATGCATTAAATTCCTTTCCTTCTTAGACACATCTATTGCCTTAGAACTATGGAGGAATAAGTCATGCTAAAATGGATTAACATAGACATATATCAATTATTGCTATGATATGTAATCCGGCTTTTTAGCAGTCATTTTACCAGCAAACATTACAAGTATAATTTCTCAAACGATTTGAAATATAGCTTTCTGTGCATTTCTTTAAAGGTGATCCATGAATTTTAAGTTTAAATTTGTAGTTTTTGTGTGAAAATATGTTAGTTTTCAAGTGGAGAGACAGAGGTACTCAAGTAGAAATTCTTCAGAGGAGAAAAATGAAAGGAAATAATAATGAAAGAAATCTTAGAAGGAAATCATGGATGACTGGTTCGTTACCACTGTGGTTTGGTTTTGGTTTTGTTTTTTAATATATGTTTGCAAGACTGAAAAGTAACATTCTGCAGACCAAAGGCATTGCTGTACAGAGTACAGAGGCACTGTTCCTACCTGAAGCATTTGGGAAGTACAGAAAATATCACAACAAATTTGAAAGTAGCCAAGAAAAGAGAGAAATCTTTGCTTTGTTATACAATAGTGAGGTAGCAATACTTGGCAGACAAGTAATGTAAAATTATTAAGATGGATTTTTCACTTGTTAGGATGACAAATTTTGATTACATTAGTATTATGTAATAACTCATAATTAGTATTATGTTCCTCTTCTGTACTCTTGTCTTGGGATCATAACAGGAGACTGGTATCAGTAAGAACTTCTAACAGCATTGTAAAAACAGTTTTCTCTAGGTGGTACAGGTTGAACTGGAGATCTGAAACTGCCTTTGATAAAGAAGGATGTTCAGTCTCACAAGATGCTCTGATATCCTGCCAAACCAAAAAATAACCATGTTGTCTATATTCTAAATTAGCTCTATACTATCAGAATTAATGATTCTTTGAAGTGATGGGTGTCAGTTAAAGAGGTTTCTCAGTAGTTTGCTGTATCATCTCTCTATCAGACACAGTGCTGGTAGTTTATTTTGGTCCTTTCCTAGGATTAAATTCTTTGGCTTTTCAAAATCCTTTAGTCCAGGACTAGTATCTGGTGAAGGCAACTTCAGAACTGTGCTTACTGAGGAGGAACAAAATGCAGAAGCTGAAGGAATTCAAGTAGAGGTTAGTATTTTTCTCCTCAGCCATGTCAAACCCATTCTATTTTTCATACTTAGTTTCTCAAATATGGAAATACTTGGAGCTGCAGAACTAATCCTTCCTTAGTAAAAATGCATCTTTTTTGCATATGGCTTTCTCCGTTCTCATTTATTTTTATAAAAATGGTGTGAGACAAGAATATGTTTTCTATGGCACATTCCATGAAATATTTAAAGTAATTTATTATAAATTGATTTCAAAATTACTAGGTGCTTGGCATAGCATTTGTTGCTTTAGCATGGGTATCTGATACTGAGGAAGACAGAAGTGGGCTATGTAGCACAGTACAGAAATTCTAAGATACACACATAGAAGTGAATTTTTATTTATACACAGGTACAGAGGTGTAATCATCTGTAAACTTTATTAATAAAAAGAAATGCATTTAATACAGCATATAATTGAAGGTATTGATAGCCTATTGATGGCATAATACTTTAAAAGTCCCTCATAATTTCATAAGAAAAGCCATTTAAAATAAGAATCTTAATGTTCTTTTCAGTGTATGTTCATTGATTTTTTTTTTCCTAAATACTACTATCTGACAAGGGTAAGCAAGTTCTCTCAGGTGCAATTTGGAATTATATTTTTCTTTCTCCAAGGGGAAGTCCAGCATGGAAGTAAATACCATGATGTATTCCCATTGAAATGAATTTTTCTTTTTCCACTGCAGAGGGCATGAACCTGCACACTAATTTGGACTCTCTCAGCTGTTGACACCAAAGTATATACAAAGCTTTTGTACCAAAGTTCAAAAAAACCAACAAGAAATATCCAATCAATTTAACTAAATATTATTGGACTAGCTAAAGTAATTGAGGACTAGAATCAAAAATAGATAGTAGTGTACTTTCCTCAATTTTTCATGACTGAAAAGGAAAATAAATGGAAGGCAATTTACAAACTAAACACAAAAAGAAAAGCATGATAATCCTGTAAGGCTAACTGATAATTCTGAAAGAACTGTTTTGCGATGAAAAATGAGTTTGAATGGTGGGCAGTATTTCTGAATCAGACACTTTTATCCCTGAGTGATGTTAGATGAGAGTTGAGCAGCTGAATTATGTATTATTATCAAATAAATATTAATTTCTTGCATGAAGAATTAAAATACTCTTTTAATGAAAAAATAGTTGTGTATAGATTTTCTAGTAGTCTTCATACTTTGCATATCTACCAGATGACAGCAAAGTCTCTATATTCTTTCCCTAAATTTCACTTACATCTTTTACGAGACTTAGATGTTCTTGTTTCTCAAAAATAGAGTAAGAACTGCGCCACAGTCTTTTTACTCCAAGAATTTTATTTTAGAGCACTAGTATCATATTCTTGTGCATGTCAAGTAGGTTCTAATTTAAACTGGAAGTCTGCATTTATCTGTGAATTTAAATAGCATAGTTATGAGCAATAATAGAAATCACTGTTTCATTAGAGTGGCTTTCCACCCAGGCAAGCACAAGTTAGTATTCTTCCCCTTTACATATATGGGTTACATGTGACCCTGAAGGTGTTCTTTAACACTAGTGTATTATAGAGATTTATCTTTTAGCATCAAGGCTTTTTCCACTGTATCTGCAGGACATGATCTGAGCCTATTTTTATTACAATTCCTGCTCTGGCAACTTTGACATCTCTCCAGAGAACACACTGTATGACAGCTACATGGGGTAAAATCAGTCCCTTACTTCTCAATAACCAGTTGGCCTTGCACTCTGTTTTGGGTGCGTGCCAAATTCAGAGCTGCTTGCAACCATGATGGACCCATTTGTACTGCAGCAGAAGCTCTGGCTTAGAAAAAAGGGTTCAGAAAGGCAAATTATTTTACCCTGAAATAAACCAAGTGTTCCAGATTTAAGATACCTTTTTGAAGGCTGATATGATTTAGAATATAAAAGTGTGGAACTAGCATATGACCTCTTTTCCCAGGAAATTTCCCAGGATGGTCTGTAGGTAGTCATTAAGTAGTTATGTGTAGTACAGCATCAAAAAGCTTCTGTGGCAAACAGTGCAGAAACCAGCTGCACAGGCTATAGGAAGACAGCTACCCATAGACATGGGGTTTATTAATTACAGGAGATCTTTAAAACAGTGCTCTGGTTTTAGAAAATGAAAGGTTATCCTCAAGGTACTATGCAGAAACCTGGCACTAGAAATCACACAGGTATATTTCCTAAAGTACTTTAGAAGAAATGAGGGTGCTTTAAAAATAAACTGGACTTTTCATAAATATTAGAATTACTGTTTTTTTCTTCAAAGTTTGTTTTGAATACTATGTTTCAAAGGCTCACAGATTTTTAGATTCCAAAAGATCAAGGTGTTATTATTCCTAGAAACTTTATTGTGCTTTTTGGCTTTTCAGTCTCAAGTAATTCAACTGATTCTGATAAGCTTGGCAAGCAAAAAAAACCAAAACCAAGTAACTTTGGACTAATATTAAGCCTTATGAATGTCATACCTGAATGATGTTTGAGAATGCCATGGATAACTTAACTGTGGAGAAATGATACTCCTGATTAAAACAAAATCTAAAACTTTTTATCCTCCTATAAAGTGTTGACAAACGGTTTGACTAAAGATCAGCTGGGAAGTGGGCTCCTAAAAGATTTAATTATTTTTTATTGCTCTGACTGATTTTCTTTCTAAAATTCTCTGAAAGTGATGGTAGGCTCAAAAAACTAGAAAGCAAAAATTCCTCACAGAAGCGGTTTCTCTGTTTGGCTGGTAACGTGTGTGGCACGACTCTGATCAAGTGAAAGCTGATCTCAAAGACAAGGCTGGAATATTCAAAGCCAAGAATCTACTTGCTGGATTGAGGCTCTAATCACCAAGCTCAGTCTAAGTGGATGAAGACTTGAAGTGAATTCCTTTTCTTGCCCTTTGGGTTTTCTGCTTGAGAGATACCACATTGCTCCACCACACTCTTTGACTCTAAAAAGTTCTTTGTGGAGAACTCTTGATATTCAAACACTTTATTACTTTCCTAAGTGTTGTAAATATTTATTTAGCTTTATGTAGTTCTAGTCCTACAAATCATGAAACTTTTGATGTTCAAAACATGGTTTTATGTGAAAGTTGATAACTTGTTGTGAGTAACTATCTCAGCATGCAAAGAGTTGTAATCATTATTTCAGAATTATTTTCTTAATATCTACCAGGATATGTTTACAAGCAACTGAACTAAATTTTATTATAGTAATTAGGGGCATTTGTAACTAAGATGTTAAGTAAAAATGAATAATGATGTGAAAAAATACTATCAGTGATACATAGTCTTTACAATTTTGCCCTAGTGTTTATAAATTTCAGAAGATGCTCATGGGCATTTTATATGCTTTGTGAGGAAAAACATAGTTTTTTGTTTTTTTTTTCTAGAATACCTAGTCTTAAACTTCATAAGCAATAGCTGTAAATTTAAGTACTATTCTGTCATGGAAATTATCAGTTCCTTTTATTCCTGAGAACATCTTTCAGTAAATTAACAACCTTTCCCCACAATAATCAAAAATACTGACATTTTGATGTTTATAAACTAGCTTGATTATGTGCCAAACAGGATATGACACACTTTATGAAATGTATATGCATGACACACTGAAGGACAAGTGTATGCTGATTTGGGGTAGAATGTATTTCAAGGGCAGCCCTTTCTCAAAGTCAATCTCTTGCAGAACCAAGCATGCGCAACACTAATCCTGATCCTTTCCAAAGTTTTAAATATTATTGAGGTAGTTAGGTTCTGTGTCAAGAACAGGGAACCCTACTTTCTGCTGAAGGCAAGCTGTGTTGGTGTTGATTTGAGTCAGAGCATAATGAAACATTTTCAGGCCTGATGCACTTTAATCCAGATAGTTTGACGATTCTTCACCCTTCAATTCAAATCTGGATGACTGGCAAGCAGGTCTCAAATCACCACCACTGTGAATAATAATGGAACAGTCACCAGATAATAAGCATAGTCACCAGAACTTAGAGTAATTGCAGCTTATCTGATTTGGGGCAGATCACTTTGCTGTTTCCCCTACCCCTGATGGTTTTAGTCACTGTATCAGTTTCATTAGACTACACTACAATCAAGAGGTATGCTTCTTGATTTTGATAGCTTAATTGAAGACCAGTAATAATCTATAAGTACTCTTCTTTATCCTTCCTTAACCACAATTTCTATGGAACGCTGCTATAAAATGGGTCTTTCGGTCAGCAACCTGCATATGCAAATAAATCTGAAAATATTGCAGTTTTCAATACATTTCATTTCAAAAGAAGCCTTTGCCTATTTGAGGATAACAAAACCTTTACAAAAGCCTTTTTACTTGAATATTGGCACTGGTGCACAGCTTTTAGGGCTTCAATACAGTTTCAGCACAACTGTCAATTTTCTGGAAATATGCCAGTCTATCTTTCTTCCTTCTTGAAGCATAACCAAAATCCTTTCTAGTCTCCAAATCTGTATGCTCAAATCCCCCAAAATACATTGGCAAGATACAGCAATTTGAATTCATATGTGTCAAGGAATAGACCAGAGATAAGTATGTGGAACAGAAAATCCTGAACCAATGTTGGAGATTAATTAGCCACATTCAGAGTAAAACCCTTCAAGCAACCAATCTCCATTTCCAATAACAACATAGTGAGAAATACAGATGACAAATGTTGTCTGTGTTGCTCTGCTCAATGACCCTGAGGGCAGGATCAGAGCTACACCAGCCATCTGTTTGAACTTTCCTACTGGAGCATTTCTGTGGCTGCTTCCAAGTGATCCCATTAGTACTGAGGGAGAAGGGAAACCTGAGCAGTCCTGGTGCTTTTGGTGCCCTTACATGCACTGTAGTTAAACTATGCCACTCAGTGTGGCTTTCAGCTGTCCCATCCAACCTTCCACTGATGACCTCATGAAGAAAAAAAATCTACATTCCATCCATTATGCCTGTTGCAAGACCACATGAATTTTATAGGCATCCTGAAGTCTGAATGAGTACATGTATGGGACAATATGAATGCCAGCATAAAAAGTAGTGAACTAAATCCTTGCCCTGCTTAACTCTGTACCTGTGCTCCTATGAACACAGAACCATAGAATGGCCTGGGCTGAAAAAGACCATAAAGATCACCTAGTTCCAACCCTCCTGCCATGGGCAGGGACACTTTTCACTAAATCAGGCTGCTCAGAGCCCCATCTGACCTGGCCTTGAACACGGTCAGGGATGGATTATCCACAGCTTCTCAGGACAACCAGTTTGAAGTGCCTCACCACCCTCACAGTAAAGAATTTCTTCCTGATATCTAATCTAAAACTACTCTCAGTTTGAAGCGATTCCCTCTTGTCCTGTCACTACATGCCCTTGTAAAAAGTCCCTCTCATCTTTCCTGCAGGCTCCCTTTAGGTACTGGAAGGCCAAAATTAGGCCACCCCTATGCCATCTCTTCTCCAGGCTGAACAAACTCAATACTCTCAGCCTTTCCTCATAGGAGAGGTGCTCCATCCCTCTAATAACCTTTGCTGGCCACACTGCTTTGGATGCAGCCCAGGATACAACTGGCTCTCTGGGCTGGGAATGCACATTGCTGGGTCATGTCCAGCACCTCATTCACCCATGGACAGGTACGTGATGTTCGATCAAGCTGCTGAGAGCAGCAAAACTCAGCAACTGGGGACAGTCTCTCTAGCTGCTTTTTCCTACGGAGGATCTTTTCCTCAAAATGCACAATAGATGTGATAAACACCAACTGGCAATAATGATGCCAAAATCAAACAAACATCATCAGCCAGCCAGATTTTCCCAGGAAGGTCAGTGTTGTATTCTCAGTCACAGCTGTTTAGGATTTTTATCACATATTTTTAATCTGTATAATACTTTTATTGGTCAGAATGATTTTTTTATTTTAACCTATAAAGCTGCTTTTCCTCCAAAAAGAGAGTAAATGCATTACATTTCTGTACAACAAATCCAGCATATTAAAGGAATGTCAGGATTGAGCTGAGCAAGTCACATTAATACACCAAAGTAATCTTTACCAGTCGCTACTAAAAGGCCATGCAGATTTCCTTGTATTTATCTCCTTTCTGAGCTCATTGCAGCACTTGCATCAGAAACAAGACAGCCCCACTCATGGCACTCCCTTCCATTTAATTAAATCCTTAAAATTTAGTAAAATTACTTAATGCATCCCTGGGAGAAACTCCAATAGTCTACCAAAGGTCACTGCTCTTTTCAATAGGAATGCTTTCATCATAACAAAGATTAATATGACTGTATTAATTGAATTAAGTGAAATGTATTCATTTCTTAATCTGAACAGTCTCCTTAATGAGTTATTATCAGAGGAGCATAAGAATGTGAAAGACTAACAGTCTGTGATTAAGACTTTCAAATTCAACTTTACTTAATACATCAAATTTTGTTCTATCTGCTATTTCGTCCATGAGCAAAACCAAAAGTGCTTTCTAACCTACTTGAATAAAACTGTCTTAGGCAGATGATTATATTTATATTCCAATATGGAATGCAAGACTGGACATCTCCTCTGCAGTACATAATTCCACATAATAGAAAGTACACTAGATTTAACACATGTTGATAAATTTGCATTTTCATGTGCAGAAATATGCCTACAACTTTAGTTTTAACAGAGAAATTAAATGAAGCTTTCTCTGCATCCCTAAATTTATTTGTAGTATTAATCTAGAAAGATTGATTTCAAACATTAAGGTCAGGATTTGGTTTGACATATTTCAGAGAGTGAAATCAACCAGGTTGATTTACACTAGTTGTGCAGGAAAGGGTGGTGTTCTTTTAATGTCTGCTAAATTCACTGCGAGAGTCCTGCTGAGCAGGCCTGATTTGAAAAGCAAGTTCTTTGGCCTCTTATTCCTTGTCATAAAGGCCACCCCTGCCCTAGAGGGCCCAAACTTAGACAACAAGACCCCTCTGTTCCTTTCTTCCTGTCCATCTACCATTCCTCTGATGTACCTGCCCTTGGCTGAGCTTACAGCTTCCCTGTTTCAGACCTAATTTTTAATACCTGCAAAACATCCATGAGTCATAAAAGGAGAACAACAAAGAATGAGAAAACTTGTTAAGAAGCAGCTTGAAGTAGTAGTGTGTATGTTAAATCTTTGCAGGTGACATAGAAGACTACAAGGACTGTTATGTCCTACTGAAGGACTTCATTGACAACTTAAACCAAATGTGCACCATGTATTTAAAAAACAAACCCAAAAGCCTTGAGAAAGGCAAAACAAAACACTATTTAGAGTCAGAAGTCTTACTCCAAAAAGTGTATTTTGTCAGCCAAAGTATTGTCTCTAAGCCGGAAATGAAGTGACTCATTACTAAAAGCCTGTTACTGAGAGGTTCCACAGGGTTACATGGTGCATCTTGGTGCAGATGGAGGGCACAAAATATTTTGTACAGGTACTATTAGCATTTACATGAATTTTCTGGCTTTGTAAGGACCAGTTGTCTTATTAGTTTTCTGTCCAGTGCTGAGCACTGGTAGGTTTTGTTCTCTATTTTGACTGGAAAAGAAAGAGAGTTGGTTTCTTATGTGTGGCTGCTTTCTTGATGTTGGCAAATCCTTTCCTGCCCTGATAAACTAGAAAGAGACTAGACTGAAATAGTACTTGACAAAGAAAAATTATGAGAACTAAGAGAAACAGTAGGATTCATACTTAACTGAGGATTCATCCAGTCTTCCTCATCTGTGCAGCTGAAGAGAACACAAATGTATGAGATCTTCTCTGAAACAAGAGAAAAAATATTTTACGCTAGGTAGACTCTTTTACCCAGCGTCTTTTACCCAGCTGTATCTCAGCAACTTCCAGAAAAGCATTGAGGGATTCAACCAACACTTCCTTTGTGTGACTTCTCTCTCTAAAGGACAGTCAGGTGTAAGCAGTGAGATATTTTTCCCAAAGCATTAGTTTTGTTCCTGCTTCTTCTGCTGCTTTGTCTGTAAAACAGATCTGTGTTTTCTCTCTAATTTTTGTTTATTTTCTTTAAAATAAAACTTCTTTGCTGAAAAAAATGTGGGTACAAGCTTAAAAAACAAAGTTAACTTATAAGACGAGTGAAGTATTAAAATAGAGAGCTCTATCAGAAGGAAGATAGAGACTTATATTTTTCTTACTGATCTTCTTCAACTTTTCCATCCTTAACTACTCCAGTGTGCTTGAAATTAAAATAATAGAAATGTCTTCACTGATTAAAACCAGTTGATGTAAAAGAGTGGATTATTATTAATTTTTCTAATAAAAAGCCATAAGCCTCCAACTGCATGTGAGAATATATCCTCCCTGTGAGGATAAAAATATTGTGCAAGAGAAGATATAAATGGATTTAAAGAAAGAGAGAAATATCTGGAGATAGTTGCTCGTGGGAATCTTTCTGTGTGCCTGTGCACATCTTTACAGCATATGGAAAATTTTTTTCCAAAGAATCAGCAAAAAACCCCAATCTTTCAAATACACTTGTTCTCAAGTTACAGGCAAAATACTCACTCCTTCATCATATCTTGACAGTAGTTCGAGTTCGGGCACATGCATGAGATGGCATCATTCCTTCTAGGATTTGGTGACCTAAATTATTTTCCTCGCACTAACAGTTTCCTAGATGGCCAAAAGACATAATAAGGACAACAACTTTATCTGTATCAGATATGTGTTCACCATTCTCTGCTTTCTTATTTGAAAAATTTAATTTATGCCAGGTTTCATACATATACTAGTTCAGATTTGCAAGGGTTGAGTCTTCCAAGCTTTGAAGGCCAAGTCAGTAGAGCCATAAAATTATAAAATCAAGAAGATGTAAAAACCAAAGATCTACCAGGTAGAGTCATAAACCTGTATCTGTCACCCTGTACCACTGGGTCCTATTGACTGAAAACTTACTTGCATATACAGAGGGAAGAACGCAATGACTGAACTACTCAGACGGAGTATCCTGAAATGTTGATCTGATTGTTTACCTTCCATAAATCACAGTCTTGCTAGCCTGCAAATTAAAAGCCCATGAGATTATTTCGAAGATATTAGGATATTTAGTTTTTATTTTTGTTTAGTTCTTCTCCTCCCCCCGCATATCCTTCATGATTGTATATGCAACCATAGTGAGACAATTTAGGGTACTCTGATCCTTTGTAGACGTGGAAATATGCCCCTGTATATAATTATCTATAGCTAACAGAAGAAGCTTTTGTTACTTGTACACTTTCAAAACAAAATGGTTTTGCATGATTTCTTACACAGAAACCACAGCATCCTAGATTAACCTCAGCCTTAGCAATGAGGTCTTTATGTTAAAGTAGGACATCATGGGCTTATTCAGTTATTATATTCCACCAGGTTTGTTTGGATGAGAAAACTAAAGCAAGAAGAACAGATATGTTTAAGCTGTGTTGTTATTTTGAATATTTTATACTATTCTTTTAAATGGTGAATTCTTACTTTATGAAAATAATTAAACCTGCATATAAACTTAACATACGTATATAATAAATTATTCGTTAGCATTCTGGTAGAAATAAAGAGGGGTTTTTAAGAATCTCAGTATTTTAAGTAACTGGTTCCTACATTTAAGTAATTTTAGGTATTTAGTTACTTTGTCCATAAACATGTGCAAAAAAAATTTGAAAGTTCTGTTCAGAGTTGCAGCTGCAGGCTTACAAATTAAATAGCACAAACCTGCAAAGACCAGTAGGTCAAATTTCTCATTAACTGTCCTTTCAGAAAAAGCTGCCGACTTCCTGACATCTTCAGAGTTGTCAAAAGACATTATCACAAAGCAAGCTTAGCCCTTGTAACACTTTCTGTCTATAAAGGATCAGAGAAGGAGTTTTGTGCCTATGGCTTGGAAATAAGGCATACAGTGATTGCACACATTTATCTTAGTCAGAGCTGTGATGAGGTAAATAAAGGATGGTTTGTGCACATAGAAATCTGTAATCCATAAAATTTCCAGCAGATTGAATGTAAATGAAATTTTTTCCTGGTTTTGCAAACCTCAGTGATGGTATTTCATAATTTTAGAAAATATTACACATATACCAGAACATTTGAACTGCAAATATGCAGATAAATAGATAGGCAGTAGAATACAAAAAAGGCACAGGTAGATTTCCACATAGGCAGTGCTGTTGATTTTACATCAGAGAAAGCAAAAGTACAAAAATCCTGCCCACATGCTGCTATGTACCAATAGGAAATGTATAAAAAATTGCAATCCTTAAGCGTATATTTACTGACCATGTTTTCAAATTCATAAAAAATGTTCCATATACATATACCAAGAGCACTCCTACATAGTGCTCATAATCCCACGGACACACTGGATAGATACAAATTGTAGCTCACTTAAGTAACCCCGTGGTGACAGAGACACCACAGGTTTCACCGTGCACCTTTCGGAGCAATGATCCGCATCAGGAGCCTGGCCTTGTTCCATCACTTTTTGCACCCTTCAGCAAACCCTGACCACTGTCTCCTCATTTGCCTCTGGATGGCCTCAGCCCAAGCCCTGGCAGACCTTCAGACCTATAGATCCTACTGTACTGATGAGACATGAAGTCCCAGCAAGGAAAAACCCACTAGGATCCTGACTGCGCTGCTGCATTAAGTTCCCTTTCAGCAGCAACCTTAAAGAAAACAGGCTCTATCCTACACGTGCAGACCTGAAAGGAAAAGAGCTTAGCAGGCACCATCTGAGCTCTAAGGGCATAAAATGTGTAAAGGGAAGCTTGAAAAAATCTGAGTAAGTTAACTACTACTAAACGGCACATAAAATATTGACAATGACTATTTAATCACTGGGTTTTTTTAAATTTAAAAGCAAAATTTAGTATTTTGCATCTCAGTAGGAGACAAAAATTGAATGCATCTGACTGTTCTCTCAAACATACATAAGCATAGCATATATAAGTCACTTCAAAATGCTTCAAAACAATAATATGGGTCCAATATGAACCACAGCAAAAGCGGTTTCTTAGAAGAAACTGAAAAATAAAAGAGTAAGGCTTTTTGTCTCAGAGGAAATGTTAATAAATCCAAACTGCTCTAATTTATTTGAAAAATAAATCTATCCCAAATATTTAAAATGTGTAGCTTAAAGTTAAAATATTCTGTAACTCTTGAGATTTCTAGGAGAACTAATAAATTGAGCCAGCCATTCCTTCATATTGGGGCATTTTTAGGTACATTAAAGATTGTGTCTTTTTACATGAGAATTAGGAAGTTTGCTTAATGTCATGCACTCAGCCAGACATAACCATGACCTGTAACCAAGCCTCCACAATCAGTCTACTGCTTTAATTAGTAGTTTGACCTTCCTAGACATGAAAAATCACAGTCTCTTCTGCCACTGAATTATTTTTTAATTTGATAGAATTGAATTAACAGCATGTGTTATTCATGGATGTAATCTACGGACACAGAATTGAAACAGATGCTCCTAATATTCTTTCTTCCCCTTGTATTTCATCTGTATGAATCACTGCCTGGGTAGGCACCATCTGTGCTTTGCTCTCTGTTGCCAGAATGGGCCACTTCAGAAGGAAAAAATTGGGTGTCAGAATTTCCTGGACAATGCAAAATCTGAGTTTAAGGCAATACAGCCTAAGACTGGGATTAAATTATTTCATAGTCTCTTTGTTCTTCAAAATAGTTGGGTTAATTATTTCTTTCATTATACGAGACTTTTCCCTCTCTGACTTTTTGAACACCTTTCTATTGTGTTGATGCATGAAAACTGCAAAACTCAATGCAAGTATTTCTCTCTTATTTTCACAATCAATCTGTACAAAAGTAGCAACATCTAATTGTGCCTCCTGGACAGTGACCAGTCTATGCATCAAAGAACCTCATTTACCCCATGACCTGAGGTTTGCACTGGCAGTTCAGGTTTAGTTGGTTATTTATCATACAATGTAAGCATGAATCTCTATTAGCAAGTGGGGCACACTGCTCTGTAATTTGGATCTCTTCTTATACTTTTCTATTCCACCTAACTTCTATGATTTGCAAAGTCTAAGTGATACTTTCCTCCATAACATTGCTGAGAACCACAGCTGTGTATTTTTGTGGTTTGCCTCTGATATTTCTGCCTGCCTAAAACGAATGCAGGCAAAGAAGAGATTTTTAGAGCAGTAAAAAGATAAACTACTCAACAGAGAGTACCAAGGACTCTGTAAAAGAAGAGTGCAGAGGCTGTTAATCAGGGAATTGGATGTGTCCAACCACATTAATATATATATATTCTCACAAGGCCAGAGCCTAGCAAGGAGATGTTAAATTCTTAAAGAGGGTGGCAGTTCTAAGGAGCTGCACAGGATGGGAACTGAAAAAGAAAGCAGTCAAACCCAAGCTAAAGGTCGTGCTAAATCCAGCTGTGAACCCCCTCTGGCGGGGACCTTTGTTCCATGCCCGTCAGTCCGCAGGCCCGCGGCTGTGTGCTGCAGAGGCAGCGTCTGTGGCACAGGAGAGACCGGCCGGCTCAGCTGGATGCTTCTCAACTCGTTGGCCGGGTCACCCCAGCATTTGTGAGCGTTTCATCACAGAATCGAATTAGTTGGAAAAACCCTTTGAGATCATCGGGTGCAACCTATGAGCGAACACCACCTTGTCAACCAGACCACGGCACTCAGTGCCACATCCAGTCTTTTCATAAACACCTCCAGGGACGGTGACTCCTCCACCTCCCTGGACAGTCCATCTATCACTCTTTTTGCGAAGAAATTCCTCCTAATGTCCATCCTAAACCTCCCCTGGAGCAGCTTAAGACTCTATCCTCTCGTCCTGTCGCTAACTGCCTGGGAGAAGAGGCCAACCCCTAACTTCCCTCAAAACCCGAGCTAACCGTGCAGTCCCGTGCTACCCACTCCAATTTCGAGTTGCTCCTTGCCCGTGCCACCTCGTGCCCTGCGCTCACACCGGTACAAACCCGGGGACCAGCAGCACCCCACCCGCTCCACCCACTCGCACACCCTGCACCGTAGTGCCCTGCCCTGCGCGTCCCCCGCCACACGCTCAGGGCTTCCCAC